>WEIT01000198.1:90089-258566 GCA_013389985.1 Dryoscopus gambensis
GGCTGCCCGCGCACCGTGGCCGGGGGGCTCCTGAAGGACCGCGCCGGGGACGCGGCGGCCGCCCCGGCAGAGCTGCTGCTCACCCTCCGCAGGCTCTCGGAGTTGCTCCCTTGCACCTCTTTAATCTCTCAGGTTTTCCGATTCATGAGGGCTTTTGTACACCTCGCGTTGGTTAAAAACCCGCATAAGTTGAACTCGTGAGTGTCTGTGAAGCTGCGGCTGTCATTTGTCGCAAACGCCCATTCCTATGTCTAGCTACAAAGTGCCCAAGCTGGTGTCCTGGCTTCATAGCCCGTTTTAGAAGAGTACCTGCTGCCCGGCTACTTGCTTACTTTAAATAGATACACTAGACTTACAGGGTTTAGATGTAAACCACTGTGGCCGTAAATCAGCAGTGTACCTTGGAATAAGATTCTGAAAGCCTGTAATTAAGATACCAATTAAACTAATTAAAATTTCAACTTCTCCTACCTTCAGCAGTATCTATACAATTTTTCTTGGCTGTTGTTGTTCTCTTTGCTTGTTTTGTGACTGTATTACCTGTGTAATACTAGAAGTACTTGAAATTTCTTACACTTAGTATACTTAGGTGGGGAATACAGAGACACTTTTTGGAAGTGTTGCTTAGGTAGTTCCTGAGTGTGGGGCTGAAAATCCCAGCATCTGTTAATAATCTTGTCTGGATTATGCTGCCACTGGTGGGGGAAGGATGGACCCCACGAGGGAAACGGTGCATTAGTAGACAGCATATGGCAAAACAGTGCTGTGTCATTCCTCTGAGTCCAGATGGTGTGCCTGTATTTTTAGAAGGAATGGGGGGGGGGGGAAAAGCTGACCAATCTCTTTTTGTAGGCACAAAGAACTACATACATTCGCAAATCAGGCTGCTAAGTTCTTCCTTCAGATGAGATTTATATGGTGTGGTTATTTAAGCTATGGCCCAACAGCCATTTACTGCTAGTCCAGAATAGTTTATGTGAGCCTGGCTGAAATATAATGTGGACTGAATGCTTTGTGTAGTTCTGAAGGCCCCAGTATGGATACGTGCAGGTGCCCCGAACAGGAGTGTGTATTTCCTCACTGGAGTTCTGTACCAGGTGATAGATGTAGAGAGGAGCCGGGGCAGTGCAGAGGCCTGCTGTCCTGGGAAATATTAGGGGGAAGTATGATGTCATTCTTTAGAGCTTTCTAGTAGCTGATTTATTAGTTTAGGCTCAAAGAATAAGTAATTATTTCTTAGGGAGAGGTGTGGGCCTTGCTTAGGTTTTCAGAGCCGTGTAAAAGTTGACTCAGAAGAAAAGAAGATTGATGAAAGCTATTTACTGCTCTTTTTTTTTCCTCCTGGGATGAGCCCTAAGAAAAAGTGTGAATAGAGAGGCAGGTGCTGAGAATGCAGAGGTGTTGGTGCCCTACTTTATCCTGCTCTGGCTGTGATTGAAACTTTGAAAAGCAAACCCCTGAGGGGTAGAAACAGGATAGTCCGTGGTGCCACACTGGGTCCCAGGCTTTCATATATCATCTCTAGGGAATACCAGCAGAACCTCTATGGAAAATATCTCTGATGTGAGCTTCAGGAGCTAGTCACCACCAACCAACCACGAACTTGTTAATTCCAGAGGTAGCTGGAGCACTCTTGTTTAGTAATGAGAAAGTGTCACTCTTGACTGACTTGCAAAGTATTTGCAATGCAACCCTGCAATACCATGACAACATTCTGTTATTCACTCTGTTCTTCACGTCAGAAATACTTGATTTGGCCAGGGATGGCCAAATAACAAGGTAATGTGTATCAACCATCAGTGGCATCTAGCAGGCCTTTGGGAGACAGCAAACTGTTTGTGATCCTTCACCTTAATTATTTACTGGCCTGGTGTGGATTGACCTCTTTGAAGTCACAAGTGTGGAATAATGTGCATTTATAATTGTTTTCTGTGAAAGTAGGCAGGAAAAAGTAGACTTCCCAGAAGTTTTTATAAAACTTAAAAATAACCCCACTCCTTCAAAAAACAGCGACGGTGAATTCTAGTGACTTGCCAGCCGTGTTTAGTTTACTTCATACTTTGAATGAAAAGTGTGCCTGGCATGATTCCTGTATAGTGTTGAAGCTACCACGGCTTTGACTTCCAGTTCATGGGCGGAAGCAGTTGAGTATTGGGATAGTCTCCTTTTTTTTTTTGCTTCTGCTGTTACCTGAATTTCTTACCAACCGTAAGTGAGAAAAACCCCACTTTTTCTTCACTTTTTTTAAGACAGCCAAAGAGGTAATGAGATTGAATTTCTGATTTTAAATATTTCAGACATTTTCCTCAGTTTAAAGTTTATTTTAGTAGGGGTCACTGTGAAAAGTGGGTTGTTAATTTATAAACTTTGTTCAGTTAGCCCTCTCTAGGACCATATGTTACTATTCTATGAATGACACATGGAGGCACATAAATTTTTAGTAAGTTTCAGATGGTACAGTGAGTTAATCTTGCTTTGCAATTTGCATGTATAATGGATATAGTAAATCTGTTATGTCCCATGTTTTACTCATTTGTTCCCGAAGAGAGAACTACCATTCTACATTCAGTGAGCATTGCAATTGCTGTGCATAATTAAAACCTAGAGTTTTCTATCCCAACTGCAGAGCCTGTAAAAAATTGAGAATATTGTTAGTGGGTTTTTTGTTCAATCCTTTGGGTTTTTTGCATTTCTAGGAATGTGACATCCAAGAGAAGATCGACTTTGAGGTCCGCATGCGGGAAGGCATCTGCAAGCTGCTCGCGGCGAGCACGCGGAAGGAGCAGCTCCTGCGCGCCATGAAGGACCTGCTGGTCTGCAATGCTCGCATCCGGGCCTACAGGGCACAGCTGCAGGGGCAGCCCGGCCCGGGCAGGACCGAGGAGCAGTGAGTTCACATTCCGAGGGAGCAGCATGAAGCAGGCATTTACTTACATGAATTTTTAGCAGTCTGTCTAGGAATGTGGATTTAAATCCTTCCTTATTTCTTCCCCCGTATAAACATAAATTCCTGCCGCCTTAAAGCAGTCCTTTATAAAATCATTCTATTATCTTCTTTTTGCTTTAGAAAATTAAATACAAGTCATATTTTCCTGGGTAGATTTTATTTTTGACATTAAACTGTAATTCAGTATCAAATAACACAATAGACATATTTTCTAGATTACCCTTAGCATGCAAAAAGGTACCTAGCCAAGTCTGATGGAGCAGAACAAAGCTATCCAAGTCAGAATACAGCTATTTGTATTTTTCATTCTTTCTATTGTTATCAAGGGTCCTCTAATGATGGCCCCATCATGGTTAATTGGTACCCTCTGCTGGCCACTTTTGTTAACTACAGCGAAGTGATAAATGCAACACTCAATGGGAAGAAAAGAAGCTGAAAATATTCTCACATTATAACTCTTGAAGGAGCTAAAGTATGTGTGTTTTATTTAAATAATGTTATTTTTTTGGTCTAAATGGAATTTATTTTGGGTGCAATGTTGAGAATCGTGGTGCAGAGACACTACTGCTTTCAGTTATTAATTTAATGAAATATTATGTTGCAGCTTAGCATAGAAACTCTGAGTACATGCTTAGCTCTAGCTAATTGTATCTGTAGGAGCAGTTCCACTAGTTTTTGCTTTCAGAAATGTTGCCTTATAGGAGGAATTTGTTGGAGGAAAGAGCAGCATTTTCTGTCAACTATTCTGAAAGCTGATTTTGAAAACCAGCACATTAATACATTTGGTATTCTGCAATTATTGCATTTGTATTGCTTTTTCCTACTAAGATAAAGACTTTTGTAGTGATTCATCTTATGTTTTTAGTCTTTAATCTTATGAGCTTACGTATCTTACGTTTTAAGTGATGGAATAATATCAAGTGTGAATATCTGCTGATTTACTCAACTCCTTGTCTTTGATGTCAGTGAGCAGAGAATGATGATGGCACATGTCCAGAACAGGACAGGGATATTTGGACATGGCTCTGAACAGCTGTATTGTGTGCTTGACTTGGGACTGCCATGTATTGCTTGGATTTCTGTCTTCAGGAGTCCTTGAGATGTCCGTGGAGGTCACTGGAAGAGATGCTCACTATAGAGTTATTTCTCTGTCGTTTGAATTGTGTCTTTGGTAGTTGACAGTCCATTTGGAGTTCTTTTCTTTTGATATTTGCTTCAGACCAGAATTTGTTTAAGGCTGAATTGTGGCAGAGAGAGTGAAAATTCTAGGGTTTTCTAGGGTCTGTCATTCATGAGTTCTGAAGATGCTCCAGCTGCCTCTGGAAGTCATGATACTGGTAGCAGCTAGAAATTTTCATTTCATTAATAGAGGAGGAGGCAATTCTTTAAACAATAATAGAACCAAGAAATTAAGTTGCATCTTCATTGACGTGTACAGAAGGGAAAAATTGACAACATATTTGATCCTGTAGGAGCTGGAAAAGACAAGGAAGATGAATGTACTTGTCTTTTAATACTCAGGTTACATAAGCTTTGGAGTAAAATCTTCTAGGGAATTTTAAAAAATGGTGGTGTACCTTCCTTCCAGATTATGCTTCAGAAACTAATGACTCATGTCTTAAACCAGAGATACCAAAATTAACTTTAAAGAAAAGCATTTGAAATGAGCTATAATATGAAAACCCTGACACTTTTTAGTGTTTAAAGGGTTGAGTTTTAGATGTCTAAATGCACAGATCTCAAATATCTTTTTTCTTTTCTTCTTTTTTGGCAGGTCTTCAGAAAATGGGACAAGAGACCGGATGGCATGCAGAGCAAAGGTTGCTATATCAGGTAAGAGGCCGGGTAGTCACCTAATTATAGTTAATTAGCTGGACAGTGGCTTGTAATACAAACTATATAAACAAGATGGTATTTTTTAAGTGTGTATGTGGTTCAGAGGCATCAATCCTGTAATGCTTCAAGGAGACTTGTGCTTAAGTCACACATGGGCTTCTGAAGATCCTACCTTCTCTTTCCATTCTACTCACAGGGCCTTCCACAGAGGGAAATACTTTTTTTTCTGTTTGCCACTAAACACTGAATGCATTTCAAAGCTAAATAAGTGTGAGTGTACTAAAAACTTCTTTCTCCCCACAACAGCAGCCTTTGAAGTGAGGGCATGTCTAACAAACTGAGAGCAGAATCATAACTAGTATGCAAACGTTATTTAGGCAATGCAGATTACATTACTATAGGAAAGGTATAGTGGTATGGCTTCAATGCAGGCCAGTAACAAGGGTGTTAACAACCATTCCTAGTGGGCTGGTACACTGCTTTCTAGCCTGTTCTCAAACTTCAGCACTGTGGATTTATTGTTTTGTTTGCCTGTGCCAATAGTGGATGTTACTACATTCAGCATTCCTGTGGCTGTTCTGCCAGCTTTGCTAACAGATCTGTTGTGCTCCCTAACCTGCTTCATTAAGAACAAAATAATGGAGAACAGCTCACTACTGAAACTGTTTTGGTTAATTCTGCATATTTTGATGTATCTTTAAGCAAGGTAACTTCTAGTAGAAGAAGAGTGATGAGCACATGGTTCAATAATGTTTTTTGCCAGCACAGCTGTTTGCAGAATGTGTATCTGTCTTTCCTCCTTATGGTAGTTGGATGAAAGCATCTGTTTGCCTGTCTGTGCTGTGGTTGCACCTTTCTTCAGGTTTGGAGAGCTATCTGCAGTGAAGACTTTAGGGTCATATAATACACTTCTGCTATCTTTAGAAAATCAGAGGTTTTTTAAGGATTCTGTTTTTATTAGAAAAACTTGTTCAGGATATGAAAGATTTAGCTCATTTCTTTTGATGGGATAAGACCACGGAAGGGTGAAATACACCACTTTGTATTCGGTGCTGGCTGTTGATGATCCTGCCCTGTCACCAGCACAGTGGCTCTCAGGCTGGAGCTTATGTCCTCAGAAGTGTGGCCCAGACCGAGGTGAAGAGGAGGAAGAAGCAGCTGCCTCCCTGTGCAGCCCAGCCTGCGGGTGCTGGAGGCTGCCACGCCTTGCCCCTCTTCAGCTGCTCGTCTCAGGAAGCCTGGCCAGGTCCAGCTTACAGCAGGAAAGCCTAAATGTTGTTCTTGGCCTCTGCTGATTTATTCTTTCTGTAGGTTACCTGTTATTACCTCCTGATTGTCTACCCTCAGCAGTCCATCCACTTTTAAATTTATTAGTGTGTCATGTGGTTACTGCATGCCAGATGATGATTACCAAAAAAACAGGGCAGTCGTGACCAACACCAAAAGTTTGGGAAGAGATATGCAGGACTACTGAGGAATATGCTCCTACAGAAAGCAGCTATGTCAGATACTGTGTGGGAAGTGCATTCCTTAATCCACAGTTTTTCACACTTCTATCAGTTTTACTTATCCCCCACATTTTTGAATAAATTATGTAATTTATGTTATTGTACCAATTGATTTTTTTGTCAGAAGGCAATACATCAAATGTTTATCAAAAAGCATAATTATAATTTAAATTAATTTTATAAAGGAATAATTAGGTTTAAATTTTATTAATTGTAGGATTTGAAGGTATCCAGTTTGCATCCACACAGATTTACAGCTAATGGTAACTGAAATTAAAGTGTGTGAAAATTTATCTTTATTTTTGATAAATGACAGCTCTTTCAGTCCAAGAATGAATTGAAAGCCAATTTACAAGTATCATGTTAAACTTGTTCAAGGATTGACTGTCTATACCCTGATGATTTTCTGACTAAGGTGTAAATTTTTCAGCTAGCAAGATATTGAAAGTGGCATACAGAAGTAATCTTTAATCTAGTACTCTAATTGCTAACAAGGTCTATTGAGCACATTAAAATTGTCATTCAGAGTTTGCTATGATTAAAGATAGAAGAAGCTTTTATTTGTAACTGTTTTCACATATGAATGGAGATTTGAGACCTTTGTATTTTAGGAAAGAAACGTTCTGTGCTTTGTCTCAGACAAATATGAATATATATATTTTAAAAGTTTGAGAGAGACTTCTGTAATGACTTTAATGAAACTATTTCTCTTTATGTAAAACCCCCCATTTTTAGAAATGCTTGCTATGCAAATGCATCTTTAGAAGTGAAAGGCAGTTTCAGTACACCGTGATGTATTGATTTTTAGGAAGTTAGAAATCTGAAGCTGTGTGCTGGCAATTCACTTGAAAGTTCATTAGTTTTCACGAACACTTAAAAATAGATGAATTTGAAAGTTTCAGTACTGAAATAGCTTTTATAGTAAGATGTCTCATAATAAAAATTAACTGAAATTTGAATTTTTCATTTAACACCCGAGACAGAGTGACTCTCTGCAGTTTCACCTCAATCAACAAGAAGGTTTGTGGGTAAACCCCTGTAGGAATACATGACAATCCGATGCCAAAATAGTGGCACCGTTTTGCATCTTAGCATAATGTCTGGATTTTTCCATCAGCCTCATATGAAGACAACACTGGAGTCAGCAATGCTTCTTTATAACAATATTGAAGATTTTTGTCACAAGACAGCTGAGCTGATGCTGTTCGCTGCTGCCATCATGTGTCACTTAATATATTGCATATACTTTTAAACAGCACCCTCGTACTTCAGAAACCAGCTTTGGATTTATAAAACCTCCACAGCATTTGTCTTTTAACAGGGGGCTAATAAAAAACATTATGTCTTAACTTGAGTCCTCGAAGCTGGAGGAAAATGCCACTTAGGACTTTGCTGGGTTTAGTAGCTAAATTGGAAAATTTATTGAAGAAAATACTTTCCTAATATTAAAATGATGAGCATGATTTAAAATAATGGTTCTGTAATTGCCTCTCTACTATGGTTCTGAAGTAGAAGGATATGTTTGGGTTAAAAGAAAAAAGATTTCTAAACTGTTTTTATGCCGACTAAGACAATTCTCGCTGGGAATGTGATTACAAGGGGTATTTTCTCTGTGGTGAGCAAAACAAGACTGAAGTGTTTGCAGTATAAGTATCCCAGTCTTTTCATTAAAACAGGAAGGCTTTCCTCTGGCAGTGGGATGAGTGGTTTCCAGCACAAGGCAAGCAGGGTTTTGGTTTACATCCACACATAATAATGGGCTCGGAGAATATCTCTCAGAATTATGCTACACAGTTTCTCTGAAATGTTATTTCAGGTACTTTCAAATGAGATTTAAAATATTCTTTATTCTAGCATAATTTCTAAACAGAAATGATACTTCAAGTTGAACTAATTATTGAATTTTCTTTTGATGTGGGTAAAAAACTTGGAATAATTATACTGTTCTTCGGGTAGAAGGCCCTGTTACCACCAGAACATCAGAAAAAGAAACAAACTTTTTATAATTTGTTTTGATCACAGATCTACAGTATTGACTATAACTGAAATTCCCTACCTTCTTTTTTCCCCCTCTAGATATTCGAATACCATTAATGTGGAAAGGTTCTGATCACTTCAGCAATAAAGAAAGTATGTAAGATGTAATGAATTACTCTGATAAGCAATTGCTTATGCCTGTAAATTTAAACTGAATAAGGAAGTTCATATTCATTTCAACCCATTTTTGTAACCTTCCATTAGGTCCATATTTTACTCTTTGCTGTGTAAATACTTGTAATTTGAAGTTGCTGGTTGTAGCAAGCTGAGTTAGTTCGAAGTCCTGTGGTTCTCTGTGCTTAAACCCTACTCTCTAAAGAGTCCACCTGAGGAAGAATTCCAGAGGAAGCAACAGAATAATGTTTTATTAAATGGTTAACTGAGAAACTTCTGCTTAAACACATTGTTCTCTGTCTTGTCTGCATTTGAGAGAGTATATTGGAGGCTGTTTCCAGTGGGAAATTTAAATGAAAGTTGACTGTTGGTGTTGAGTTTATTATTGGATAGCCTTCAAGTACATGCATTTTGCTGTGTCATGGAGATTAATCCTAAACCTGTTCCAGCTGTCACCTGGCACTGATTTCACTTTGATTTTCAATAGGGTCAGAGGTGCAAAGCATGGCAAAATAGTCTAATCCTATGTAGCACATTCATCACATGATACAGACTTGGGATCAAATGTTATTTTTTTGGTGTAAACTCAATTTTACTAAACAAAATTACATTTTTACTAACTTTTTGAAGTTGCTAATACACACTATACCTGATTACTCAACTTTTTTTCCCCCCTAATAGATGTAGGCATTTTTTCCCTTTGTGTATGTTGTTCTACCTATACAGCAACTTTGGTAGGTCAATTATCATAAAATCCTATGACGAAAATTTCTGCTGGGAAGAATTTGAGGGCAATTCCTTCGAGGTGTGAATTACCATTTTGTATAGTTTTGCTTACTGGCAGTGTTTAGTATTGTGATGTGCAGTGTGGCTAATAAAAGCTTTCTCTGGCTCTCTCCAGAATCACAGCGCTATGCAGTGTTTTGTTTGTTCAGAATGGGAGCTGAGGTTTTTGATACTGAGGTGACCATTGTGGATAAAGCAATAACAGATATCTGTTTTCAAAATGTAACCATATTGTGAGTATAATTTACTTCTGTTGAATGAAGTACAAATATTGCTGTTTTCTTTTGAAGGTGGATGTGATTATGAATAAGATTGGCTGAGGTCCACTAGGTTTTGCGGTGGGCAAAGGAATCAGTAGAGGCTCTGTTCATTTTTGTGGGTGGAGAGTCCCCATCTCTGGAAGGCTAATTTTTGTGTACAAAATTATGCTCATTGTAGGTGTGCCAGTTGATCTGTATTTCTTTTCATTTTTGCCCTGCTGAAGCATTTTTCTTTATCTAAAGAGATAAACAAACTTACATGTCCAGGACAGCATTAAATTAATGCTAAAACCTGAGAGCATTATGACAACATAGGTGTAAATGTTGCACTCAGTGTTTGTGTTATCCTGTCCAGCAGGTTACAGTCTCTCTCCTCATGTAACACCTCATGTTCTGTTACACCTACAAGCATTTGCTTGACTCCACTCCCTGCCTTTATTTTTTCATATCAACAATTTAGGGTCCATCTCCTGAGGAAGACTGACTGGAAAGCTAGAACTACCAAAAACTTTGAATCAAGATCCTGAAAACTAGTTTAAATAAAATTTTAAGCTCTCTAAACACCTGTTCAACTTAAGAGGGGGGACAAAGATTTAAATATTTTTCTTCAAAGATATGAGACTTGACCATTATAATTTTCTGTGAAATACTGGAACAAAAGCAGAAAAGGCACTCTAACTTGCCTTGTATCCCCCAAGGCATAGAAAGACTTGATATAAAAGCTTTTGGGATGATTTCATTATGGCATCTGTGTAATGACATGATTTGTACCTGAAAGATAAGGTTAGGTTTCTGGTTTGATGACTAAGCTTGAGAAAAAGAGAATCAGTAGAACTGAAAACTGAGAAAGACTGTGGGCTGGAGGATGCAGCAGTAGGTAGTTAAGTTGTAAATGACAGATTTTATTAGATAGCATTTTTTTTTTCAGTAATTTGAAGGGGATGGGGTGCAGCTAAGATACCTTTAAAACATTTCAATCTGATTTAGGACCATAGGCAGGGAGAGGTTTTCAATCATGGGATTTTTGTGTAACAGTAGAGGGCAGATTTAAGTGTGTTTGAATGTCTTGCCTGTGTATTTCCATAACATGGGGTTTTTTCCATTTTTAACCTAAACGTTGAATTTCCTGTTTGTAATTGTTTATGGCGCAATTATAACATCCATCTCATGACCTCAGTGCTAAGTTACGGCTGTGTACTCTAGTCCTTAATTCCATATTAACGTGTGTCTGCGCCTGAATCTTATGGCATTGCTTCCCTTGATTAGAAATATGTTATTTAATCTATAAAGTAGCAGCAGCATTCCTTGGCTCCATGCACAGTTTGTTAACAAACGCTCTGAAATTTTCTCCTCCCCCACTTCAGTGATGAAGCAAGCCCAGATTTCCAGGTGAAGGTTGAAGTGTATAGCTGCTGTACAGAGGAGTCTTTATATATAACAAACACTCCTAAGAAACTGGCAAAGAAACTTAAAACGTCCCTCAGCAAAGCTACAGGGAAGAAACTCAAAGCTGCCCTGGAGGAAGACAGCACGGAACCCCTTTTGCCCGCTGACCCAGTCATCCAGTAAGCCACATATATTGATATTCTGGTTTTATAGCTTTTAAAATAGAAATAGACCAAATATATTGTAAATTTTTGGCAAATTGCCAAGAAACCAGTTTTTTTCTCTAGTTGCCCAAGTGAAAAAAAATTTACATTTTAAATAGGAAATGAGAAAGTAGGTGTGAATTCCAACCATGTCGCTGAGCCTTGGGGCCTGGTTCTGATCTTGAAACACACGAGCAGCCTTTATCTTTGTGCTCCACAGCCAGCCAGCTGGAAAATGCACTGTTCTCTGTCAACTCCATAATATTTTTAGTTTGATCTCTAGAGGAAGTCGAGCTTGTACGGTCTGTCTGTGTCTCTCTGTCCATCTACCTCTCCTCCTCCCCCATTCCCCGTTTACTTCCTCCCCCATACTATTTTTGCACCTAGCCAGTGTTGCTCATACTTGACAGACCGGTAGGAATGTCTAAAAGTTCCAAGTTGTGTGAAATAACAAAAGGTGTGTGTGAATCCAGGAGAAACCACTCCTGTACCCTCTGCCCTAATTCCACTTGCCAGCTTTTCAGTAAAACTCTGGACTGCCAAAGGCACTTTATGGTTACAGGCTACTTAACAGG
This sequence comes from Dryoscopus gambensis, assembly GCA_013389985.1. Lineage (NCBI taxonomy): Eukaryota > Metazoa > Chordata > Aves > Passeriformes > Malaconotidae > Dryoscopus > Dryoscopus gambensis. The sequence goes on from WEIT01000198.1 coordinate 101,742, forward strand.
AGATTTCTTAATTGACTTTAGCACAGAACGTTTTTAAATGACTTGCTGGTTTTCAGTGTTCATAGGCATAAGTGCTGTTCCCAATAATTTACCTGTGTCCTTTTAAAAATTAACTGCCTACTAATATTTTCCAGCTACTTTAATTTCATTGGGCTTTAAGCAGGCCAAATATCTAATTTGCAAAGACTAATAGCATTGCTTTATTTTATTTATTTATATTTTTTGGCAGCTGACAGTAAAGAATCAATGCTTAATTCTTGTCAGGTGTTGAGCGTAGTCTTAGTCTAGCTTCTATTTGCCAGGATTTTAAAAGGAAACATTCAAGCGTATTCTATCTTTGTTGAACTGATATTACTGTAAACTGATATTACTGTTTGACTCGAAAATAGACATCCAAGAGATCTTATCCACAGAGCAAAACAAATTTTATCACTAACTTTCCAGTGGGTTCCACCTAATGACAATGTATTTTTCAGTCTGCATCATGTCAGGTGGCTGTGCTTTCCACCAGCTTCAGCTGGGCCATGACACACTATCATTAGACACAGTTTGAATCAGATATAACCACTGGCTTCTGTGCTTGAATGGAGATTGCCTGGCTTTTAAGGAAGAAGCACCAGAAGACAATTTAAACAGCTGCCTCCTCCCCTGGGTTTTGCTTTTGGTTTCTCAATTGAATTTTCCTTTCCTCCATCTTGGAAGTTTGTTGTTTCTACTGCAGATAATTATCTCACAGTGACTCTTACTTTCTTAACACAACTAAATGAACAATGAAGTGTTTAATGATGGCTTTGCTGAGTGATTAAAATAGTTGCTTGGAAAGAAATGGGTTATTATAGGCAGAAAATAAGTTGTCAATTTTTTATAGGTTCCCCCTAGGATTTATATTAGTTAGACCATGGTATGTAGCCCTTATAAAGGGGAAGAGACTGCAAGATTACAAGAGATCTTTCAAGTATTCCCTGAGAGTTTTACCAGTCCAGCAGGGGAAATTAAACTGCAACAAAAAAGTGAGCTTTCTATATTATGCGAACACCTTTTCTCTGTAGATTTCATTTGTACAAGCCTTTTTCTTTTCAGTGCACACATGAGTGAAATTCTCCATTTTCCAAAAACTCTGTGATCCCTTTGTTTCAAACTTCTTGGCTTAGAAATTTCTCTGGTTAGTGAGGAAACTGTCAGACTTGGAACTTCTTGAAAAAGCATAGTGACAAAGGGCTTGATTGGTTGCTTAGGTTGGTTAATTTGAGTTATACTGATATTCTCTCTTAATATCTCTCTTTCAGAGTCTATACAGTCTTTTGCCTACATAGTTTTTTGATTCTAGCTTAAATATAATTTTTTCTTTTTACATTTTTCATAGAAGAAAAAATATTCAGTGCAGTTTTACTATTAAATGCCAGTGTAACCAGGTTGCTCCTTGGATAAATCCCTGGAGAGTCTCCCTCAAGTACCTGTTTACTCACTTGCAGAACTGGCCTACACACGCACTGGTTGTTGTGTTTGATGTGTCGTCCTCCACTGGGCTGAAGGTGCAGCAGCTTCTGTGTCCTGTGCTTGAGCTGGCAAATCCCCAGTGATATTTTGCTGGAAGTACACAGTCTAATCTGGTGGCCTCACTTTTATGGTTGGGTTCTTGTTAGTATCTGAAGGTTATATTTGGTTTTACCATCTATTATTTAAGATCTGATTGAAAGGTGAGCATATTGAATTCTGGTTGTTGTTTTTTTTTGTTTGTTGTTTTTTTTTTTACTCACAAGTCTTCCACTCACTCCTTCACTCACATTGAATGAATGAACTAAGATTGGGATTTCTAACATTGGATTTAATATTCAGGAACAGATTCTGGAATTGAAGATGTCTTAATTAACATACATTGGTAGAGTGTTATAGTTACACCTTCCCACACCGGGGTCTGTGTGGAAACTTCAGTGCCTCTGTCTGTTGATCAGTAAACAGATTAAACAACGAGCCTTTGCCACAGGCATGTTGTGGAGATGAGCTGATTTTTTTTTTTTTTTAAATGAAGTTGTTACATGGAAAAATACTATACATATGCAAAGTACTGAATGAGATGCAGCAGGCAGATTATTCTTTGTTATAAAAAGAAACTGCCATTTAAGGCAGTTAGCTAATTCTCTGAAATGCAAAGGAAAAACACAGTCAACAATCCTGATTAGCCAGTTAAATCTGAAAAATATTTGTAGATAAAACTTTTCTAAATTCTATTGCAGCTGCCTGAAAGGAATGACTTGTATTTTAGAATGAAAATGTTACTGTGAAGCATATTTTAAAAGTGAAGTAGCTATTTTTTTTGGCAAGGTTGTTGTGGTAATTAGTCATGCTTTAGAAAAAAAAGTAGCTTTAGAATCAGCACAACAGTTTTATCTGTGAGAAGAAACTGAACTTTTTGGTACAGTTTAAATAGAATGGTACTGCATTGCTCAACTGCATGGTCAAACATAATCAGTGGAGAATCTTTTGTTAGGGAACAGTCTAGCAGGGAATATATACAAATGCTGGTGAGTTTTTGTTCAGATTGCCCTCTTGAAATGCTTCATGGCAGTGGTTTTTCACCCAGAATGTGATACTGTATTTAATTTTCTTTTTGTTCCCTGGAGACAGATGCATAACAGACCTCCCCTCTAACAAACTTCCTACTTTTCCTCCTCCTCTTTCATTAGGGTTAGGGGGAGGCAGACGTTCTCCTCGTTGATGTGCCAAGCCAAAGGTCTGAAACCTTTGTACGTTCCCACTGTGCTAGTAAGAAAAACAAAATTTGAAAAATACTAAGATGGAAAACTATTTTTGGTGATCTTAGTTCCAAAGTGTCTTCTCAGCTTCTACACTACCAAACTTTCTTATGTTCTGCTGAAGGTATTTTAAGGAACTTGTGCTAGATCCTGTTGAGGAGAGTGGTTAGTGATTTGGAGGGGTTTGTTTTCTTGTGAACTTTGTTCTAACTGCCATTAGCCAGGTGGAATTCTTACTGCATTGCTGGACTGTAAATCTGTTACTTGGTCTGATGAGTATTTTAGGGAAAAGGTTAAACATACTAAATTTATACCAGTTTATTCCAAGAACTGCATTCCACAATTGCACTGTGCTGAATTGTAAGAGTGATACTTTTTTCCCTAGGCAAAATACAAAACTAAGATAAAACATTCTGAAACCTGTAAGCCCAGTAAGTGAAAAAAAATCCTTTATACTACAAAACTGACCGTAGGATTTCTGCACAGATTTCTGCATGTGAATAATCAATCTCTTGGATGCTATTCAAAATACATCTGTAAACAACTGGTTTATAAAGTGTACTCTGCATAGGCAAAGCAAAAGAGCAGGGAAACATGGAGAAGCAGTATAAAGCCTTTTAATTTTTAACCTGGATTTTCAGATAAAGTTTGTCATCCGTTGTTCTATTAACTATAGGAATTTTTGTACCTGTTACCAAATCTAATTGCTTTAGGCCTAGGAATAAGAGCTGTAACACTATTGAAAGTTACTTGGTGTCTGACTGGAGGAGAGAGGTGCTTTGAGCATCCGGAGGGTGCAGAGGGTTTGGATAGCTCAGCCGTTATGCCTGGGTTTGGCCCCTGCTGGCTCTCCAGGAAGCACGAGCCCAGCTCATCGGCAGTGGCCACATGAGAAGTCTCGTGGCCAGCAGGTCCCAGAGGGGAGGCAGCAGAAAGAGTTGTGATGAATGATGGCATTGGTCTGGAAGTTGTGGGGTAGGAGGAACTGGAGATACACACATGGAGGCAGGAGATAAGGATATAGGAAGGAGATGAACAGACTGGAACAGGGTTTGTATGCAAGGAGAACCAGAGCTACAGGAGTTGTGTGGGAAGAGGCTGGGGGGTGGAATCTGTGGTCACTGACAGGTGCTGTCCTGCACCTTGGTGTTCCCTGGTACCCAAATGTGGTGTCTCAGGTGTGTCTAGACTCCCTTTAATTACTGCCCGAGCAACTTGAAGCAGAAATGTCCTAAATGTGCCTTTTCTTTCACATTTAGTGGAGCAAAGTACAGTTTGCTAGCATACACCACCTTGGGGCTGGAAAGTGCTGAGGACAATTTCAGGACCCACAACCTTACCATTACAGGAAATGGTAAGTACATATGGTACCAATTTAAGGAAATAAAAGACCAGTAACATTTGGCATTAAACTCTTGTAAACTAAAGAGCTTCAAGAGATTATTTTTCTTGATACTCAATATAGAACAACTTTAATAAAATATTTAATGGCTCTAAAGCAGGCATCTGTACACAGCTGAATAAACTATAAGTTGAGTAAAATTTCAAGTCCAGATGAAAATTTAATTCTTTTGAGAGTTTCTTCTGTCATTTGCATATCCGTCTTATGTGAGTTGTAGTTATGTACAAATTATTTCCCCTTCCTCACAACCAAGGAAGGGTATCAGAATGAAGAACAGCTTGTTCCTCTGTAGTCAGAAGGAAAGAAGAAAAATTGCTTCAGTTTGATGAGGTTGTTCAAGGCCCAGATTTAACACAGGACTTAAGTGTGTGCTTGCAGTCTGTGCTGGCTGCTGTCCTTCAGCTCTGGGGCAGCACAAGTTGGGAGCAATTGAGCACCGTGGGGCACTGATTATGCTGCAGCTGATGGTGGTGTCTTCACTTTGGGTACTTTGTCCATTATTGTCTGCTAGGAAAGCCCCTCCCATGAGCCATCTTCCAACTGCTAACTGAAGGCATGGGACTTTCACTGTTGCTTCTGGGAACTTAAATCATTTACTGGGGTAAACTTGACCTCAAAGGGAATTTCCTTCTTTACGTTTCAGTAATTCTGAGTAAGTACAGATTTGAAGGTTTATGGGGCATTTATTTCTTGAAGTGTTGGATGAATAATTCTGAGTACGTTTGATATTTGTAAGCCTGTCTTTATTAGTACTTTATATTCTTCTCGAAGTTCCTTTTTCGGACATAAATTTACATAATTTTGTCAGGTGAGAAAGGACATACCTGAATATTTTGGTTCATTACAAGCATTTCTAAACCATGACCAAAGACAGAGTCACATTAATGGAATGTTGCATTACCTACTTCTAATTACAGAAGAGAGAGCCTATTGCACAGCAGAGCTGAGCAATTCCAATTCATTAGAAACTCCTTGGAACCCTAAAAGCTCTTCTAGTGCTGAAGGCAGAAGTAGATACAAATTCCAAGCCTTATTAAAACAATCTGAAGCAAAGTGCTCACGTATAAATATAGCTGTGTGCCACAATGGGATGGGCTCAGGGATCATACTAGATAAGAGGGCCAGAGTACTTACCTTTCAAAGTGTTTTAGCTCTGAAATGAGCGATATTTTATGTAAAAACAACTTTTTTGCAGAACAATATTGCCATTTTTACTTGAAATTATTTTGGCATTTACTATTTTTCTTTTAATGAAAAAACACTTCCTGAAGACTGAAAATCAGTTTTAATCTAATCCTACAGGATTAAATCTCTTTTCTTAAAATAGGAAAATATGCTTATTTACACTCATGATCTTAATGTAAAAACAGCTGTAGAAAGCTGGACTATATGTTTAGGGCAATTGTTCAGCACTGAGTGTTGTCTGCCTTTTGCCTTTTTCCTTCTCCCAGAGGAATCCTCTTTTTGGCTGCCCCTGTATGGAAACATGTGTTGCCGTTTAGTTGTCCAGCCCTCCTGCATGGCCAGGGATATGATGGCAGGATTTCTAAACCAGCAGGTAAGAAGACCTTGCTTGTGTTTGCATCCTGGGCTGTTAATAGCTGTCACTAAGAATCAATTGTTAAAACATTTTCTTTTACCTGAAGTGGTTTATTGAGAACTGTTGTTTTTTCCTGTTCTACGTAGAGCAAGGGGGAAACTCTGTCATGGCTGCATTCACAAACAGTGCCTTCAGTGGCTGAGCATGGAGAAATCAATGTTTCCCTGGCATGAATGATGTAGGCTGTTAGTAAAGATCAAGTACAACTCTTGTTTCAGAGCTGGTTTGCACCGGTACTTGACGGCATCAGTCCTGATAATCCTGCAGCTCTGATCCTTGCACATAACCCCTTGTTGTGCTGGCACAAGAGTTCATATCACAGCATGGTGAATCAGGCTGGTGAACCGAGCCATATTTACACTCATCCCTTCAGAAATGATTCATGTGAACTCACTTTACTTCTCTATTTTGGTTCGTTGCACAACTAGGCAAATGAGAATGTGATAGCGGAGGGCCAGAGGGTCTGGGTCAGTTGTCAGGAGGGCTGAATTACAGGCTTTAAACTGGTTGTGAAACTGTTACACTTTTATGAAAGCTGTTCAGAAAATTCATTTGAGAAAGTGGCAATTCTAGACAAATGGCTTTGCTTGACATTTGTTGAATGTACTGTGTATTTCCGAAGTGTAATACTCTTTTTATTTCTATTATTGTGCAATTGCTGTAGATAATAAAGGTGCTTTCTTTTTTTACAGTAGACACCAGATCTAGATTTCATTCTGTGTGAACCAGCAGATTCTGTACTGTTAGTGTCACATGGCAATAAATCTGCAAAAACTGTAAAACAGCAGAAGACATTTAAAGTACTGCTAATGTTTCAGAAATCAGTGACTGAAACGTTCTGTAACAGAAAGTCTTTGTTGTAGGAATGAATTTGGTGTGGCTAAGTTTTGGTCACTCAGGGCTGATATATGTACACCTTGTAATGTGGTTTTGTTTTAGGTTTATGTTTGGCAGTTTCTGACTACTTCTTCCCTTTAGCAAATGGTAGGAGGTCTAATGAGCTGGAGGAGGCTGTATTGTGTACTGAGAGGTGGCAAACTCTTTTGTTATTACTCACCAGAAGAAATTGAGGCTAAACTGGAGCCAGCATTGATAGTTTCCATCAACAAGGTAAAATTGGTTGTATGGGGATTTTTTTTTTTTTGGTTGTTGGGGTTTTTAAATTTATTTGATTATTTTGGGGAACGTTCTTTTTGGTTTAAGAAATACGTGCAGTCATTTGGGCTCCAAGCTGCTGGTGTGCAGAGGGCCTTATAGGTAGAATGAGGGTGGGATGTGCTTCAGTGACATTTGCAGTCCCCCAGCAGGAACATAACATTCCTTAGCTGTGGATGTAAATTCCTTCTATTGCATTAGACTGGTTTGCATAGAGACAAAAAGGAGGGTGTTTTTCTATAGGATAAGTAATAACTTTTTATATGACAGTTCTATAAGATAGACCTTGGAAATGTACTGCTTACAGTCCCCTAGCAATGCTCTGGTACACTTTTGTCCTCAGCAAGGTGGAATTCCAACAAAAGCTTTTTTGTTGTTATGTGTTATTTAGCCACAGTCTTAATTAGAAGGAGAGATGGAAAATTTTTCAAAATATTTTAGTGCCTTAAAATAAGCTGCTTTTCTTAATGCTGGTTTTGTCCAGGGCACAATAACTTTGGAAGCTCTGTTCTCTCGGATGACATTATTGCTGTTTTTCATGCCCTGATTGAAAAGCCTGGGTTTAAAACATAAATTTAAAATGTTGCTTACTACTTGGCCAAAGAAACAGTAATTAATCTGAAGTAATATTTAAATTAGTAATGTTATTGGAAAGACCTTCTAGAATGGCAAGCATTAGAACAGATGCTCTCAAAAACTGGTTTTGGTGCAGGCATCAAGGGTTAATATCCCATAAGGATGGGCAGAGGAATTTAATGTTATTTGCAATCACATAGCTGGGTTCATCTTACATAAGTAAATAGACACATTTGGAAGCTGTGTTGAGCACAGGTCGCTGTGGATTCCGCTGCCGCGAGCGCTCGGTGCCAGCCCGGATTCCGAGAGAAGCATTCCTGGGCCCGGCTGCTTGTTCAGCTGCTGCTGCTGCCGCGCGGTGCCAGGGCAGGCACGGGGGCAGCTGGCGGAGCGATTGCACAGGGCAGCTCGTGGGGGTTAAAGTCAGCTCATCTGGGGCAGGAGGGGGCCTGGCTTCAACCGTGCTTCCCTTTAATCAGTTCTCTTACCCAGCTCATTACGTGGCTGCACAAATGCTGTTGTGGTACCAGCACGGGGCTCAGCTACAATGGGGAACATGACGGGGCATGGGGTGGCAAAGAACTGCTTCTTACAGCAGCAGTATCAGCTTTCGGTGGCTTGAGTGTTCCTGGGAGAGATGACTGCATTCTCCTTCAGAGTGAGACTGCTATAGAACCCAAACATTTAAAAGGGTCATAACAATGTGACCTCTTTGTGTTAGGATGGGTTTTTTTTAATTGCTAAGTTTTAAATTGATTCCTTAAATAAAAATACCTTTTTTCCTAGTGCTATTTTTTTCTTCCAACTGTTCATACATTTACATTAAATAAATATTTATACTGTGATGTATATTTAAGTAGGTTTACTTGCTTACCTCTTCAGTCACTTTCAATTTCACTAGTCAGCCTCTGCCATAATTCTGTTTTCCAGCTGTTCGCAGTATCAGTTAAGAAGTGGTAAACTTTAGTAAATGATAGAATGACTAAATAGTTCTAAAGCGTGATAGGAATATTTTTTAAAATTATCAGGCTGCCTCATATCTTTCCTCAGAGTTCTCTGTTTTAGTCTAAGTCCTAATTTTGCTTTTCCTTTTAAAATAACCATATTGTACTAAGATATTTTGCTCCTCCGAGTAACCAATGCACTTGGAACCTAAAATCCAGCTTGGTAAGCCTTTGCTGAGAGACTGTCCTTATGTTTGCAGGGCATCCTTAAGGCTAACATGTAGAAGGTACATGATTTATGTATCTTACACCGTTTTACAAAAATGTCAGACTGCTGGAGAATGACTATGAATCCTTCTTCAACTGAAATTAAAACTAGGGAAAAGGAAAATACAGTTGAAAATATATTTGGATACTTTACTACTTAAACAGTTTCTCTTGAAAATAACTTAATGCCTGCAGATATTTTTTGATTCCTTTGTTATGAAATTTCTCTTACGGATTAAATGAAAGCAGACTGATCATATGGGCTTGTCTGCTACATGTTGTTATAGAAACAGCAATTTCGAAGTGAAAGTTGAGATTGAACATCAACTCTAGACGTTCTAACTAAAATCTCTTCAGGTTGCATATGTGGCATTTTCATTTGTAATGTGAAGCTGATCCTTTACATGTAATTTAAAGATACTTTCTGAGAAGTAATGAAATCATCTGGATTTATGAGAAATTCTCTGGAAAGTGTTCACACCAGTAGCTGTATTTCCCATTCCCTTTGAATTGAGACTTGAAGAAGCCATTAAGACCAGCAAAGTCATTACTTCAATTTTAGATGACTTCACTGCTGCTGCTGTTGAGCAAGAATGGTTCTGCAGTTCCTATTATGCAAGTGCTACTGTTATTGTTCCAGCTAAATGTGATTATAACATATTATATTGCACAACTAAGTAGGAAAAGAGAAATTATATTTTCTGTAGCAAAGAAAATTTACTGGAATCCAATTTGAAGAAATATTCTTTATGGGACAGTTCCTGAATTTCTTTCAAGTTTTCTTTAGTTTGAAATGAAAAATAAAGGCCTAGCCTACACCTGATAGCTTAGCAAATTGGTACATGTGCCAGCAGTTCATGCTAGTTGCTCGGTGTTTGGAATACGTAATCTATTGTGTTTGATTCATAGATTATAAAACTTTTTTGGGCCTGAAGCTTGAGAAATTCTGGGATGTTGCTTGTAGTCCTGGGCATATTTTTCCCATGCAGTCTTTGTCCTGGGGAACTGCAAGCCCAAGGCTCTCTCCGTGCTCGTGCTGATTGCTGAGGGGAGCAGGGTGAGGAGCAAGCGTTTGCAGCCACAGGCTCAGGGTTCCTGGGAACACTGCTGAGCGGTGCAGCAGGAGCGGAGGGACAAAATCCATCTGGAATTACCTTTAATGACAGTCCTTGGTGGTACAGCTGTTTTGGCTAGGTCAAGGAGTGGACTTTGTTGGAAAGTGTGGCGATGGTTGCAGCAGCATAACTTCGAAGGAACCATGAATATTGCTAGGGAACCAGGGAATTCATCCTTGGGCTGGAGCAGAGGAATGTGGATAGGAGTTCTTGGCTGTGTGAGCTTTTAGGGAGCCAGCAACACGAGGAATATTCACTGTACATGTTGGGGAACTCCAGCATGGGAAAATGAGATCAGCCCTGAAAATATCTGTATTCCCTGTAATAAGGACTTTGTCCCACTGGTTGGCTTGGAAAAGCCTTCATACCTGTGAAAATATATTGGAAAAGCACAGACTAGTTAATGTCTATGTCAGAGGTCTGGTATCTCATATCCAGAGAGTTTAGTCCTGCAGTTGCTTGAAAGAGGTTGTGGATGCAGGCAGGGGAAGCGGATAGGACACGCAGATCCGTGTAGCACACGTGCTCCAACTGAGCGGTTTGAAAGCTGCTTTGTTGGCTCCCTGATGCTCCACAAAACGCTGGCTGGTCATGTATTGCTATCTCCTTCTCCACGCTTTCAGCTGCTGCATTGCTCCCAAGAGCAATGGCACAGATATCCTAATATTGCTTGTCCGTGTCATACTCACACCTTGTACTGACCAGCCAGTGGCCATGAGGATGTCACATTCATACAAGCTCACAAAAGAAAGAAGGGACAAAATATCAGCCAATAGACTGAATTTGGTCTTGTGCATTAATGTGTTTGAAAGCCATCATTTCAAATTTAACTGTATTTCCCTGCTTGCCTAAAACAAACTTCATGGAAAGTATTAACATTACAACAGAAACCAACACATGGACAGGTTATACTTATTTCCAGTGTTGTACTGTTTTTTCTTGGTTTATTTTTTTGTACTAAAAACATGAAGGGAGTTTGTTATATAGGATTTGATTTGTTTAATCTTAAAATAGATACACAGAACTGGGTCTCTAGGTTATTCAATATTTTTCTTAAGAACTGTAATTTGTTTTGATGTCTTAAAAGGATCTTTATAACCAGTGCTTCTTAGTGTGTCACGACTGGCTTAGCAGGAAAATGTTGTACCTCAGCAAAAAAAAGGTTCTCTCTCTATCTCTGTGTCTTCTTAGCTTAAAATTTGAGCTTTCTAGAGAGGTATTATCAGGCAAAGAGATTTTATTTGTGGGGAGAAATATAGAATAAGGTTGGTATTTACAAATACCGTGTATTTTCCCGTTTTAGGCTTTCCCTGTCTTCAAAGAAATACTCTTTTGCATAAAGAATATAAAACTGGCTTCACCTTCCCCATAAGAGTCACTTGAGTTCAAGATTGAACTGTTTTCCTGTTAGCATCCACCGATTGTTCTGGTCTTTACAATTGCTATAGCAGAGTTGGTTCAGTTTTTTTAGAAGACTGGGAAAGATATTATTAAAACATGGTAAATTAAAGCACTTTTTGGTGGGTTTTTTTTTGGGAGGGTGGTTTTTCTGTTTGTTTTGGTTTAGGTTTGGTTTTAATAGGTTTTTGTTGGTTTGGGTTTTGTTTTTATTAAGTGGAACTGGGCATGTCGTGTAATTCACCCAAGCTCGGTAAATTCATCAGCCCATTGCTGTAATGGCATCTTGTATGACTCCTGAAATATTCAAGCATCAGATATAGATTGTTGCTTGAGGATTTATCTCCTTTGAATAATACCACAGTTGTGGGATAAAACCTGCAGCAAACATCATTAAATAAACTTGTGTGTACGGTATGCTTGAAGTTCTTACCTGTCAAATGTTAATCTATTTGATTTCATTTTTTTGCTGGTATCTATGGTTACCTGAGTTAATGGGATATAGAGCACTTATGGATGAATTACTTCATCTCCTATTTTTAGACAGAAGAATTTAAATGAGCATATCCATCAGATATGCTACAAGCAGCTGTTGGTATTTCAAATGGTTACTTCAGTAATGCATTTAAAATCTGGGGAATGGTCTGTAGAATAATTTTTGTTTTTCTGAGTATCAGAACTAGGCTTATCCCCATGGGATCCCATGCGTAAACTTAATTTCTGTAGGTGTATGTTTAATGCCTTTAGCAGATGTTTGACATTTGGTTGAGTTGTGTAAAAGGGAACTGGTTGTTCTGTCCCCACTGTATTTTGAGGAATGCTCCGGGGCCACCCTTGTGGTCAGATTCACTGTCCATCCAGACAGGAGATATTCAAACACAGCCCTGGCTGTGATTGTTGGCTTCCTTCAGTTCCTGGGCACTGCCCATGGCAGGAATTCCTTGGGTATTCCTGCACAAGGCAGGGGGACACTGCACGCTCTTGCTGTGTGTTTGGTGTCCTCATGTCCTGCCGGGGCTCTGGGGCTGGCCAGCTCTGAGGGGCCCGGCTGGAGCCCGAGCACCAAAGCTCATTACTCTGCTCTCCTGGGCACGCCAGAAATCCCCTCAGGAGCAGTGTTGTAATGGGCTGCTGCTTGTTCAGTCAGGTCGAGTTGCATGTGCAAAGATACTCCCAGGGCTTCTGCTTTACTTCTGTAAATAAAGTGATGGTAATTGTTTTAATTTGCTCAGCGTGTTGTGGTGAGCAGCAATGTTGACCAGTTGTATTCTGGAATTTTTTTAGTTGTGTTTTAGCCAGACTTTACACTTTTAGCATTTTACACACACACAAAAATCTCTGTTAGGGATAAGTGCTTTTTTATATTGTAGTAATGCCATAACAAAGAGGGTAAATACTCTGAAAATACCACTGGCTCTAGTCTAGAGTAATTGAACTACGTCCCTGAACAGAAGGAGAAACCTTGGCTCTAACAGTGTTGCTGCGTAATCTGAGAGCTTTTCTAACTCTAGCTGAAGAGATTTTATAGATTTGTGTTACTCTTCTCGGATATATATACACATTTAGTTATTTCTACGTAGCTCTCCCTAATTAAGGTAAAACTAAAATGTCTATTTTTAAATGGCAAATAGCTTTTTTTTTCTGTTAGAGCAAAATCTTGTTGTTCTAGTAGAACTGTATGAGTTACTGCTACAAATACCCCTTTAAAGATGGCCTAGATAAGTTTCTTTTTAATTTTCCTGTCACTATTGTATTAGCCCTGAATGTCCTGATGCACTAAGATGAACATAAAATGGATACAAGTTTACAATGCATCGGGTAAGCAATGGCCCACAGAAGTACAGTAGGAGGTGTAAATAGGAGTTGTAATAACGTGGTTGTCCATCTGAATCATTTGGAGAAAAGGAACTGCTTGCTGTTATTGTAGATTATTCCCTAAACTGCTGTGGAGAAGAGTGAGCAATGTGAGATTAGCTGGTGAAGGTAGAGGGAGGGGTAACACAGAATTACAGTACATTCTGTAATTCAGGACTGGACTGCGATAATTGTGCTCTGTTCCCTTATTTTTCATATTTTATGCCATTTTAATAGTTTTATGAGAAAACATTTTTATAATCAGTTCCTGACATTAGTACATCTTTTTTTTTTTAATTGGGTATTAATCTGGAGTAGACAAAAAGCCAGATTCTACCTTCCTTACACTGTCATTGGCCACAAGTTGATGCCAGTGTGAAGCAATAACTCATTACCACAGTTCGTTGTTCCTAGGAAACCAGGATTCGAGCTGTGGATAAGGACTCCAAGAGAAGAACTAATAATTTCTCTGTTATCAACCCTGTGTCTGGAGAGGCTGTGACGCAACGTTTTGCTACTGACAGCAGAGATGAACTTCATAAGTGGATGGAGGCTTTCTGGCAGCACTTTTATGATCTGAGTAAGTAAGCAGGCAGTACTGGCAGCGTGCCCTCCGAGTGGGGCGTTATGTAACATCAAAGGGATCTTTGAGCAATTTGAATTGGAATTGCCTCATAAGCCTTTGTTTGCAACGACGAAAAGAAAAATGTTCTCTGGGATAATATTGGGTGGTGGTCTAAGCCGTTGGAAGACAAATATTTGACTAAACCAAAGTCCATGTGTTCAGTCTGTGTTTCTGCAGGAAACTAGAGGCAGAATATGTCCATCTATCTCAAAAAAACTTGTTCTCTTAGCAGTGTTCTAGATAATGTTTTTCAAGACTGCTAAATTCTCACCATCTCTTCCCCCTTCCCACTGTAGTGGGAAGAGTCCACCTCTGCCTGGGCATCCTACCAGTGGTGTGTTGGTTTGGTGAGATCCTGCAAGTCTGAAACCTTAGTGTGGAAGCCTTAGTGAGGATGCTGGAATCACGTGGGGCCTTGGCCAGGATGCGGATTCAGCCAGCTCTTGCAAGTAGTCACGAGTAAACGTGGGGTTTCCTTGCTCAGCAGCATTAAGGATAAATTAAATTACAATTTGTTATAACAGGGATTGCTTGATTCTGTTGTAGTTCAGAGGTTTTGGCAGCCCTCATCACATGGGAATATGCTCACCCAGCCACACTCCATCCAGTCAGGCAAATATGCACTGCTTACCTGGGCCTGGGAAAAGCTGTACCTCAGCCTCTGTAACAGATGATAAAGTGTTACCCTGATCCTTTGGCAAACGCCTGGAACAACACTGATCTTACATGGCAGAGGGAACTCATTTATTGTGTGAAACATTGTTGAGTATATTGTGTTCCTTGCTTATCACCAAATACTTATTATAAAAACTACATAGATTAATTTGCCTGTGTGTTTTTTCTCTGCTTCCTGCTTGACTCACAGGTTTGCTGAGGGTAGAGACTGTCAGTTTTTATGCTGCTGTTGACAAGGTAGAGTTGCTTCCTGGTTGGCATTGTTATCAGGTCAGAAAACAGAACCAGGTCAATTAATGAAATATCAGTCTTTAGTCAGAGACAACACCAATAAAATAATTGAATGGAGGCTGTGGAAACTCGGTATCATAGTTGTATTTCCAGTCATTTCTAGCTCTGATTTACAATGAGAAAAGGCACTATCAATTAAAGAAACACACCAAGCAAAAACTAGGGCATCTTCTTTAAATTATCTGTAGAGTGGGGTAAAAGAACTACTTCTTATTCATTATAGATAGAATACTACCCACGGATTTTTTGAGACATTTTCCTTAGATTCAGAAAAAATGGGTCACTTGGTATTTAAATGCCTTTTTTCTTCCCTGGTTCTAAAATTCTCTTAAAATTAATGTGCTCAGAAAACTTGGAATGATTGGTATGAACAAAGTAATTTTACTGTGTCTTGTTTTCCTTAAGGTCAAAATCTATTAATAGAAAAAGAGGTTTCCTTGTCTGCTAAGGGATAAAAGGCAAGTTATCCTCTATTAAAAACAGAATGTTCCTTTGCCATGACATTGGAACATAGCTGCATAGCATCCGGCTTGCAGGATATTGGACTTTGTCCCTGGTAACTTCATGAAGCTTCCCAAACCTTAAATTTTTTTCTATTCCCCCCCGCCTCCGCTCCCCCTTGGATTTATGTATTTGTTTGGGGATTTGAAGGCAAATTATGATCTTTACCCATCATAGTGTAACAGTAATGCTGGGATGCTTAAATTACAGGTAGGATCTTCTGACCTTTGTGCTGAGAGAGTGAGTGCAGAAGTGAAAATACAAATGCATCCTGAGCATTCGAGCTAAACAAAAGTAAATGCTCACTGTTTAGCATTACTTTGGAGGTAGTTTCCTAACACAACCTAATAACTTCCATTTTTTTTCCAGGCTGAAGTGTTTAAGTTCCAGTCATTGTTCTCTTTTCTCTCTCAGGCCAGTGGAAACATTGTTGTGAGGAACTTATGAAAATTGAGATTATGTCACCACGGAAACCACCTTTGTTCTTGACAAAGGAAGCGACCTCCGTCTACCATGATATGAGTAAGTGGGATTTGCCTTTTCAAGTTGCAGAGTAACAGAAACAACAGTGTCTGAATTCAGATGGCTTCTGGTGTTGGTGTTGAAACACTGAGTTTTTCAAGGACAATTCAGACAATGAAAGAGCAACATAATTGCATACCAAGGAGTTCATATTAAATCTGAATTTATAATAGTGCAAATAATGAATACATTTTTATACCTTGAGCTAAAAAAACCCGCAATCTGCCCTGAACACGCTCAAAAAAGCTGTCACTAGAAATAAACACTCATGGTAAGAGTAGTATAAAGCTCAGGAAATGTAAAGGTAAAATAGTCCAGCTTGGAAACCAGTTGCATGAAATTAATCTGCTGTTCTTAAAGCTATTTGAGGGCTTACCTAGCATAACTCACCTAATTGTTTGGTCTTTGGTAATGATGTTGAAAAAAATGCTTGGAAAATCTAGCTAGAGTGTATCTGGGACTTGTATTTCTGCAGAGAAAAATGGTATGCAGCAGGATTTTTTTAATAGTTTCGTTACAGAAATAATATTTACAGACTAGAAAAAGTAGGTCACTTTGTTTTACTGGATCCAGTGCAGTATTGACTGAGAAACACTGTACAACTCTAAATGCCTGACTGCTTGCTGCTTGGGATGGAGCTGTGATGATGCTCAAAATGCCATGTGGGTCACCGAGTTACCGTGCATCAGAGCACTGAACAGTCAAGTTTTATCTAAGCTATGAATGCAGAGCAGAAATGCAGTAAATGAACCACACAGAAGCTTTACAAAGGTAACATGGTAGCATAATTCCACTGATACACATGTACCTCAGTGAGGGGCAGAACACAAACTCCATTTCACTCTCAATACACCATTTTTTTCCCCACCTTATTTATAGTATTTGTAGTACCCTGTACTCAGCTCTGGCGAGGCACCTCAAATCCTGTGTTCAGTTCTGGGCCCCTCACCACAAGAAAGACATTGAGGGGCTGGAGTGTGTCCAGAGAAGGGCAGTGGAGCTGGGGAAGGGTCTGGGGCACAGCTGTGATGAGGAGTGACTGAGGGAGCTGGGGCTGTTCAGCCTGAAGAAAAGGAGGCTCGGGGGGACCTTTTGGCTCTCTACAGCTCCCTGGAAGGAGGGCGCAGCCAGGGGGGCTCAGTCCCTTTTCTCAAGTAACGAGTGATAGGACAAGAGGACACGACCTCAAGTTGCCCCGGGGGAGGTTTAGATTGGATATTAGGAAAAAATTCTTACCTGAACAGGTTGCCAAGCAGTGGCACAGGCTGCCCAGGGCAGTGGTGGGGGCACCATTCTGGAGGTATTTAAAAGACGTGCAGATGTGGTGCTTAGGGACGTGGGCAGTGGTGGACTTGGCAGCGCTGGGTTAATGGTTGGACTCGATGACATTAAAGGTCTTTTCCAACCTAAACTGTTCTGTGATTCTATTGAAAATCAGATACTGCTGCTGTTTGAGGCTTGTACTGCTGCAATATACATGGAAAACCCAGTAAGAAGAAGAAATGGAGCAAGGCAGTCTTAAAGCACATAGAGAAAAATGATATATGTAAAGATGTCCTGTTTTCTACAGGCTGGCAGCACAAGAATATTTAGTTGTAGACTTTCATGAGTCTCCTGTGAAACGAAATTTTGAAAGCACTATACAACAAAATGTGTTTAATATCTAATACATACAGGTTTCCCAGTAGTACATTATTTTTTCTTTTACTTGGAAAGAAATATCAGTGCCTACCCTGCTGCCTCAATGCCAGCTGTCACAAAAACAGTTCCCTCCTGTCACCTCAGTTCTCTCTTGGATAGCATATATAATATTTTCCCTTTCATCCATTAATACTCTTACTAGTTTAGACTTGGTGAGGCATAGTTAATGCAGTTTTGTATTCAAACAGAAATAACAAAATAGATAGAAGTAAAATCATTGGTGGTGTTTTAATCTGGGTTAATTGCTATCCCTTAAAATTACAGGCATTGATTCTCCAGTGAAGCATGAGGGCTTAACTGATATCATACAAAGGAAAATTGAAGAGAGTGATGGTGAGTTCCTTCTTGGCCAGCAAGAAGAGTCTGCATCTGCCCTATGGGCTTCACTCTTTGATGGATCTCATGAGATGACTGTTCAGAAAAACATGCATCTGGACCCAAAAGGAGATGCTACAAGTCCTACTGACAGCAGAGGAAAGAAAAGAAGAGCTCCGCCTCCACCCTCTGATAAGTCACCATACAGTGCAAAAGCGCAGGTGAACACTGAGCAACTGGGCAAGGAAAACTGGGGGAAGCCTGACCACACATCTGCCAGCAGCTCTTCCTTTGAGTCAGTGTTAGCTACAAAAATGCAGCAGCTGCAAACCCCCATTGCTGCTCCTCGCAAAATTGGTCCTTGTAGAAAAAGTGGTTTAGCTGGCCCGGGGAATCCCATTTCTCTAGTGAGCAAGACTAAGTCTGAAACCAAACCGGTACCAACCCCTAGACAGAAAGGCATCACAGAAATACTAGACCCCAGGTCCTGGTTGCATCCATAGGCATCATATTTAGCTTAGAGGAGTCCTTGGAATTTTAAGTTTCTCAGCCTTCTACTAATACTCTTCATTAAAAGTAGATTTCAGCATATAGCTCAAGTGTTTCCTGTAAGCCAGGGCATTACTGCTAGCTGCAGTCTCCGCTGTACTCATTAGTGCTCACATCTAAATAATTGCACTAGAAGCGGGGCGGGGGGGTCTCTGTCTGGAGTAATGGTGCTATTTCTGAAAACAATAGTTCAGTGCTTTCCTCTTGAAAAAAACACAGTGTTCAGGTAACCTCAGTTGTCCCCACAGCAGGGATGTTACCAGTGCCTTCTACCAGTCCTCAGCTTAGCCCATCCACAGCTCCTCAGACTACCTAAGTGGGAATTCACACATATTCAGCACAGATCTTGCAAAGCTGATTTTCTTGGGCTCCATGCTTGGCTTCACCTAAAATATCCCTCTCTCTCCCTCACTGTTTAGGAAACACTGCTTATATGGTAATCAAGTATGAAAAGCTTTTGTGCTGTTGTGAATGGCTCTGTAACTCCATATGAATTTCTGAGGCAGTTCTATCAATTTAGCGTGGGATTTCGCAAGCTCCTGCTGGTTCATGTGCTGTCTGAATGGACCAGGGTTATCTGTCTTTGAGCAAGGATATGATCCATCACTGCCGCTTATTTTGGGTCAAGACGAGTGTTTAAAAGCAGTGCCGGGTACGAGCACGTGCTCATCTTAGGTTGTTTTGATAAACGTGGCTCTGTAACACAGCTCGTCCTTTGTGGAGCCTCTCAGCTGTTCCTGGTAGGGGGCTGGTTTGTAAACAGGCGGTGTTACTGGCAAACAAACCGGGTTTTTCACCACTTGTTCCTTCTGCAATAGCAGAGAATAAGCACTTCAGGTGAAGATACTGAACTTTGATATTCTTCTATCAGACTGTTCACCAGTTCTGTAAGAAGCGTGGGTTGTTAGGGTTCCTGTGGCACCTGCAAAACATCTATTGCATAAGGAAAAGCTGCGTTCTCCTGGATCCACAGCTTAAATACCCAACCATTTCCTTGTTGATGCATTTATCTCAGATGCTGGAACTTATCCAAGGGCAAAAATCTGCTTGCAGTTCTCCCTCTGGAGCCTTGGTGCTCAGACCAATGTTGAGAGGGTCATATCAGCAACTGTATGCATACAGTTTTGTTGGTTTTTTTTTTTCCCCCCGAAGTGTGGATGGCTCTGGGAGCTTTACCATTTCTCCAGAAGATACTGTGGGCATGGTTGGTTGGCTGGCTGGTTTGTTTTATCTAATTTTTTGTCTTCAGCTAAGCTCTTGGCCGCACAGCTGTAAAGGTATCTGCTGAATTCCCTCAGTAGTTCATTGGCGATTTGGGATGGGGTTGAGAGGCAGGTTTCATTTACAAATCCTTTTGCAGGATTAGAGCCCTTTGTTCTAGAATGTCCTTGTTCATTCTTCGTTTAATCACATTCCATTTTCCCTCTGAAACAACCATAATCATTCTTACAATAAATCATGCTGTTACTTAAGTGGATGGTTTGTGAATGGTTTATAAATAGGAACAGAAAAACTGAAGAATAACTACATGATTATGTAAATCAGACAGTCGACTAAGTGGACTGTACAACTCTGAACAAGAAATGGAAAAAATAAACGGGGGGGAGAAAAAGCATATTTTCCAAAATGCAGCTGCAGTTTATTTAGCTTTAAATCTAGCCTTAAATGTTGCTGTGCTTGGAAAGAAAAAACCCACCTTTTTCTTGGTAACCCCCTTTCATTTAGTGGTTATATTTAAAAATAAATCTCATAAATATATAAGGCAAGAAGCCACCATAATGAGGATTTATTTTTAAATTCAACAGGCCATTGAATTTCAACGAGCAGTTTCTCTATTAAATTCAGTGGCTTTGTTTTGAACTGAACATACATATTTTAGCAAGGCATTTAATATTAATTTGAAGTCTTCAAGTGATGAGAATTCACTCATACCTCCTGTTGCAATACTTAATTACCCCGGGTACATTTTTCACTTGATTTTCTATTTGCATTTCTAGCCCCACCTTAAGTTATTTTGGTCTTTTTATGCATTTGATTGCTTATATTGATCTCTGTAGTATCAGCTTTTCTAATTGCTTGTGTGTAGTTATAAATCCTGATTATGTCCCTTTTAACCTTTTCTCTGATGAGACGCACTGAATTCCTTAACTTTCCTACGGCAGTGAATGTTACCCGAGACTAATTAATCTTCACGTTCTTCTCTGTATTTCTCATGTATAGAAATATTTGTAAGGGTGACATCTGAATGAGATGCCACATGTCAATAGTGATCCATCAAGACTGTATAGAGACATAATGTGATCCTCTTACTCTGATTAATATCTCCCTCTCTCTCTCCTCAAAAATTGCATTATCCTTTTTTTTGTGGAGGCATTGTCTTGGATGCTGACTTTTATGGGCCAAGTCATCTTCAGAGTCTTTCTTAAGAATGCGGTACATCATTCTCTTATTATCCTACCTTATATTTTCTTGGAAATACACGTTGTATTTTACCAGCATTAAAATACTGCTCATGAAGTGATCCAGATTGCTCTGTGTAAGTGACCTGTCCTCATTCTTTACTACTCCAGCAGTCTGCATGTCCTTTGCAAATTTATTGCAAGTGATTTTTACAGTTTATTCCAGATCATTGATTTTTAAAAATTGAATGCAAAGCAAGGTTTGTAGAGAGAGGTGATAAGTTTTTATTACATCAGTGACATGGATAGGGGGTGGGGAAAAGCAAACAGACAGGCCATTGAGTTTCTGTCCCTTTTATATCAGAGCCTTTAAAACATTGAGTGAGATGGAAAACAGCTATATTTCTTGCTGAATCCCTATTAATACTGTATTTTGAAATTATTATGATATTTTAAAGAAAATTACATGTTTATCTTACTTTCAGAAGGTTACTCAGGGTTCTTGTGGGTAACACCTCAGTCCAGGTGTCTTTGCAAGCCGAGCTTGGTATATCGAAGATATACTGCAACCTGTTTTTCATGGCCTATTCTCCATGAAGCTATGTTGATATTTTGTATCTCTCCGTAAATTAGACTCACGTGAGCCAGTTCATGATATTGCTGTGATCACCTCTAAGCAAACAAGGCCATTAATTAGTCTGTTCATTCGCTTCAGAACTATATAATCCCTATTATGAAGCAAGAGTTGACTTCAGGTTTTAGTATTTATTGTTACTTTGTCTTTCTTTTTTTTCCCCCCTTCTGTATTGCCATTATTGCCTTTGCATCTTCTGTTAAGCAAGTTGATTTAACCAGTAAAACCTGCAGGCTACCAGGAAACGCTGAGCTCAGCTGTACAATAAAGGCAGTGCCCCTCGAGGAACTGCTGCTCCCAGGCAGTAGAAGAGAATGTAACGTTTCACTGTCTTAGTGGCTGTGCTCCATCATGAGGATGCTTTAATTGCATGACTCAAAATATCAGTGATCAAAACCCAAAAGTCACTAGGCAGTCTCCTGCTGGGATGAGGCTTGGAGGACAGGAGGAGGCCTGTGGCTTCTCCCAGCCCTTGTGTCCCGTTCCCGTGTTCACATTTGTGTAGGCACGTTGGAATGCTACTGCCTGGCAGGGAAGTCCATGGAGAAATGCTGCTCCCAGGATGAGTGGCTCAAACGATGCAGTGTAGCACAGGGAGGACGCTGGTGGCACCTGCTGAGCTGCACATGGGATCAGGGACTTTCCTGAGGAACACGCCAGGCCTGCTCTGAAAACTGTTCCTGCTTGTTCTCTGCTGGGGTGAATTAATGCTGCTTAAAGCCAGAATTAAGTGATCAGATGCCATCTTGAAGTGGGGCAGAGAGAGGAGTCAGCCTGAACTCTCCTTTTAGGAAGTACAACTTGAAAGTAATTGCTAGTTCAAACTTGAATATAAATTTCACAGAACATGAACAACTTTTGAAATATTGACTGAACAAAGACTTAGTAAATTAACTTTTTATATTTACCTAATGTCTTCAGCTGTTTACTGGAATGGTAGATGGTACCTTCTGTGGTTTTAAAGGCATTACCTTCAAATGTTTACATTTTTACTAGTACTGTGATTTTTTTTTTTTTCCCATGGTAATAATACTAATAGTTATTTTATGGTGGCTTGTACGTATTTGGAAATACTGTCATAGTATTCAGAGTTGATTTGTAATTAATGCAGACTGCCTTAATAGAAAAATGGAGATTTGGACACTAATGTATTGTGAAATGTTAGAACAGAAATCTTTTTTTTGCTGCTAGCATATTGTATTTCTGTTAAAATACGCACGAGAAATTAAAAACGTTTCTAGAATAAAAGGGTTTTGGTGTAATTTTCTTCAACCTGGAACTACATTAAGCTTTACTCCAGTGTATAAACCATGGGTGATGGATGCTGTAAATTCAAAGAGCTCAGGGGCAGCTACTTTTCCCTTGGGCCTGCCATGAATGTACCCCTTTAGGCGCATACTGACAACAGCAAACAGTGTCGGCCTCAGTTTTCTGACCCAGAGGAAGGGAGGAAAAGCCATTTAACTGGCTGTCAGGTAAATCAGTGCTATCTGCCATCCAAAGAATCCAGTGGACCCCACCCTGTGTGAGTAGGTAAAGTTAGAAATGTTATCCGACATGCATCTTTTTTCCACAAATGTGCCAAAATGAAACATCCTGGTTTAGGTTTCATCTTACTTCTCTCATAGTCTTGCAGGAAAACATGCCATGAAGCAGATTTCCGTCTTGCTCTCTGCTTTTTAAGGTGGCTTCATAAATGAGCCACTGACATCCATTAATTAATTAATTAATCCATCCATTAATTGATTTTCCTTTCACGGGCAGCTGTGTGCTGAAGGGGAACTCCTATCCACCTCACCGCCTAGAGCTCGCTGTGGCACTGGTAATTTAGAGCTAACTGAGCTGCTCAAGTAGAGTGTTCTTTTGGACCAGTTATGAAATTACTGTAATAAATGCAAAGGGAATTGCTAGACAGTTAAATTTTGGAATAAGAGTCCATGAAAAAGCGAAGTGGGATTGACAATTGCAAGGCAAGAGAGTGCAGCTGAGTGAGTTAATGAAAATCGTGCTGCAGCTACAGCTGCTGCAGTTTGCTTTAAGGGATCACGGGAATGTAATATGTGATGATCTCTTCATATAACCATTAGCAAATGGTTAAACTGTAATTGTTCCATATATGTATCATACACTCACAAAAAAACCCAGTTTGTGAGACATCAAAATAAATTGGTTTTTATGAGGAAAGAACAATCTTTCAAGATTTTTATATCAAGATAGCTTTCTAAATGTTTTTTATGTACCTTCCCAAAGGGAGAAAAATTATAATAAGTAGTGAAGTGTCTTTTATTCTGTTACGGTATTTCTTCACATTTCTATAAACTTCTTGCAAAATAGTTACAAAATGATATTATTTATAATATACATTGTTTCACCTGAAGGGGTTTTTTCGGCTCCTGTGCAGTGTTAGGCGGCGATACAGGAATACTTGCAGAAGGAAGTTGTTTCACACACAACCTCTTCCCAGCCCTTACTAATTAGAGGCTTTTTAAGATGCAGATGTGGGAAGCCTTTTAGTCTGTCAAAGTTTCACTTTGTGTCTCTGTCTGGGCATGAATTCAGAGTGGCAGTTAAAAGTAAAAAATTGTATTCTTTAATTTACTTAAATTTTGGCATCACTGCTGTCTTGTAGTACTTGCAGCTTGATGATATACCACAATAGTTTTCTTTCCAAAGTTTAAAATTTGTGTATTTTCTTTTGCTAAGAAGGAAAGGGTCAGCAAGTGTTCATCACATTCCTTTCTTTGTCACTGACTATAAAAGTGGTTCCAAAATACAAATATCTTTGATTAAGTTTTCTCACCCTAAAGGAAAATGGTCCCAGTCTTTTCCATCTTTGTTTGGATTATATTTTCCATTTTCTAATTAGCGTCTATTTCAAAATCCCACATGTATTTTGATGATATCTTTCTTGAGCTGGGTGCCCAGAGCTGAACACGCACTACTCGCTCAGGGGGACTCTTGATTTACAAGAACAGAATATGTTCATTAATATTGCCTCCGTTTTAGCTGCTCATTCTGCATTAGCAAAAACCAAGTAAAAATGTTTCCATGACTCTGTGGCCGGAATGGTGTGTGCTTAAAAAAAAGATGTAACTTAAGCTCACCTTAACAGCACTAAGATCTTCTCTTGCCTAACATCTCACTTACAAATTTCTCAATAGCAGGAAAAAGTGTTATAACTGCATGGCTGGCACGAGCAAGCTGCTTTGTCCTCACAACATTTGTTTTTCAGGTGGCAGCAGCTGCTTTACTTCCTTTGGTTTTGAGTGGTCATTACTCTTCAGTCCCTCATGTCTGTACACAAGGGTTGAGAGCTTTTGAAATAAACTGAGAGCAATTTACCTGACCTCCCCGTGATGTGGATGGATCAGCTGGAGTGTCAGTTGCCAAAGCACTGAGCTGACAGATTCTTAGCCTGTGTGTATTTGGCTCGTAGGAAAATCGAGGCCCTGTGGCAACTTGGCCTTTCTTTCTTCTGAATCCAGACCTAGTGACTGGGTGTAGCGGATGAGAACGCGCTTCTCATTGCTGTAGCTTTATCACAGAGCCTCGGCCACCTGATGTGGGGCAGACCAGCTCTTCAAGCATGGAAGAAACTTTTCTCAAAATTAGTCAAGTCTTAAATTTTATTAACTAAATGGAAAGCCTTTTATTAAAGACGAATCCTAATAATGGTATTCCACACATGGCTCCAGGTCAAATTGGATTTATTATACCATGCCTTTAATATATCAGGATTTTTCTATTATTTTAATAAGAGTTCTATATGTGTGTCTAACAATACATCACATTTTACTCATGACCTCATTAGAAAGTTTCTTAAATATTTGCTTGATCATTGTCCTAAAGAAGGATAAAGGTCTGCTGTCTTGGGAACACCTCAGGTTTAACCCAGCTCGTGCAACAGCCACTTGAGCCTACAGCCTGATGTACACTTTTCCATTCATTCATTTAAAATAATGGTATAGTTCCTTGGCAAGTAAAGTTAGTGATTTCCAAGCATTAATATGTAACCTGCTATTTACATTTTTCATAAGGATAAACCAGAACATACCAGCTACTCTACAGCTTACTAGAATGATTAATACAAACTTCAGCAACAATTTGTTTACTTGCTTTTTTCTTCATTTCCTTTGGCAGGGCAAATTCTGTCAACAATACCTGAAAGAAAAAAAAAAAGAAAAAAAAAGAAAAAAAAAAAAGAAAAAAAAGCCAAACCAGGAAAAGGAAAAGACAGAGCCAATTATTTAGTTAGGCCCCATCTGTCTCATGTTGAAGCATTAAAGAGAGCCAAGGGCTTGCCGCAGAAACAATTATTTGAATCAGGGTCCATACAAGTGTAAATTCAGTTCGGGCTCTCACTGATATTAAACAAGAGTCAAGGGAGATGCCACAGCTTCTCTGTCCCTCATTTCTAAATATGAACCATTGTGACAGAAGTTTCCATCACACTTTTTGAGGCATTAGTCCTTAGGGGTGCTAGGTTTGGCAAAAGAGTGCAATGTTCATGACTGACTTCAATACCGCCATCCGCACAGACCTGAGCTTGGGACATGCAGGAAAGCAAAAAGAATTCTGTTTCTCCCCATTTCTAGAGAGAGGATGCTAGCAAACTGTCAGCAACTTTTAATGTAAGAACAGGGCAGTTTAGAAAAGCTGACTGTGTTACTAGTGGGATGTGACCAAAAGTCCAATCAGGATGTTTTCTGAGAAGCCACCTGATATTATCACTTCCCTTCAGCTTACTGGGCAACTTTTTCAGCTTTTTATAGTGACATAATATTCAGAGAAGATATTGTTTAGTCCTTATACACCACTTTTGAAGCCCTTTACTATAGAGAGTTTTGAACCTTTAAGCTTTCCTTCCCTTTCCAGTGTCACTGTAGGAATTAGTCTTATCTGGCAGAAACATATTTCATCTCAGCTGACTTGCAAAGCACGCAAGGTTACAGCAGCTGAAAGAAGGAAGCATGGTTTGGGTTTGGCCAATGTATTGCAGGCTGTGACTTGTCCATGGAGCAGAGTTTGGGACTGTCTCATGTGAGACACTCTGGTCCTCCTCATGCTTGAAGGAGCAGCAGTCACAGACAAAGGAGCTGGAGAGATCAGAAACCCCTTTCCAGCTGATGTCCTCAGCGCCTGCATCAAGCTTTAGCAGCAGTCCCACTATTTTCTACAATGCTCTAGTTCCAACAAAGCACCAATTTTCACATTCAAGATACAAACTCTCCTGATGCCCTCCTGGACATGTGTCAGGGAGTGAATGGCACTGGCACTGCTGCCCTTCCCCAGCACCAAGGTGGACCAAGACAATTTTGCCCAGCCGGGTCCAGAGCTGAGATCCCCACAGGCCTTGTTTTGCTTTTTATC
Source organism: Dryoscopus gambensis (assembly GCA_013389985.1). NCBI lineage: Eukaryota > Metazoa > Chordata > Aves > Passeriformes > Malaconotidae > Dryoscopus > Dryoscopus gambensis. Next base: position 128,388 of record WEIT01000198.1, read on the forward strand.
CCACTCCTGCGCAATCACAGCAGCTCCCATTGGGAGAAAGTTCTGAAGTGCTTTATAATCATTAAGCCTCACAGTACCCCTTTGGGTTAATTATTTGTATGGCAGGAGAAGTCATCCATGGAGGTTACACGTAGGAAATATCCATGTGTCAGCCTTTTACAGACCTGATTGTGCTCAGGCTTTTTGGCTCTTTTTTCAGCCTCCTGATCCTATAATCAAATTATATGTGTAAGTTCTGGTTCTGATAAACAAAACTTAAAAGAACAAACAAGCAAATGAGCTTTACCACGGCCTCCTCCTCTGCTGAGTGCAGTGTCTCAAGGTCCTCATGGAGCGCTCCCTGGAGCAGGGCTGCAGCTTACCAAGCCTGAGTCCCTCCTGGCACTCTCATTCATGCATTCTGTCAAACAACATTTTCTTTGATTTTTTTATCAAGATCTTCTTGACTGAGATCTTCAAAGCAATTAATTCAGGGCTCCATGATTGCAGCTGCTGAATAATTGTTTGTTAGAGTGTTTTCTTTCCCAGGCAAGAGATGTAAAATAGTTGCTCCCCTCAATAAACAAGTTGTCAAATGTGATTAGTTAATGGACCTGTAATCATGCGATAGCATAAAGGTAAGGATATGGTAAGTGTGATGTGAAAATGCATATTTAAATTAAAGCTATAGGGGAACATTTTCCCATAGGAACTCTTCCTATTGATGCTGAAATAGACAATTTACCATTCATAATGATTAACTGCACATCATTAATTAAAGAAAACAAGAGATTAGTCATCAAGCATCTCAAATTAAAGATGCATTGATTGTTTGAGTTACTTCTGGATCTGGCTGGGAGACCAGGTTAGTGCCCAGGTGCCCATGCCTGAGCCAGCCTTCGCATATAAAACTGGCATGCAGAAGTAAAAGCCTGTTAAAATTAAGGTCAAAAATGTACTGGCCAATATTAAGCTCCCAGAGCCTGAAATGTGATCCTGTGTTCCTGTTCACCAGCCCTGTAATTTGCCGTACTGTTCCTGGTCAGACACATGTTAGGGGGCAGAAATGGAGCACCCAAGGCTCGATGGTTTGTGGGGAAGAGGGAATGTCATTTTTTGGCAAGTGAACGCTAAATTCCAACCTAAATGCAGTTACAGAGAATGTGTACTACAGCTCAAAAATCTAATTAACTCATTTTGATCTCTAAATAATACATCTATCTTTCTGCCAGCCCTTTAGAAAAAATCGGAGACAATCCTGCAGTGGAATCTGTGGAAAGCAGAAGCCCTGTGCAAAAGAATCTTGCAAGGCTGGAGGTTTTTCCTTCCCCCCTCCCTTGGAAAATGTACATTCAGTGGTATCATTTCCTAAAAGAGTTTTCCTTGACAGAAAAAGCAAATACTTTTATTTTTGTTTTCGTTAAAAGCTGTATCTATTACAGAAATTTAATTCTCCATTTGGGAATTATAAGCAGTAATACAATAATAATAGTTGTTGGTTACCACACGCTTATTTCAGACTATTCCAGGCAGCTGCCTTCTGCTTTCTGTGCAATCTCTTAGCATTAGGCTCCAATATAAAATGAAATTACTCTGAACTGTCTGCCAAATTTGACTATTCTTTTAAAATCAAGTAGCTGATACTTACATTATGTAATAGCAACAGAGGTAATTTAATTACTAAGTCACGTATGAAAAATAAGACTTCAGCCTGCAACCTTCAGGTAATTAACCACCTAACTACTATTAAAAAGATAACCAGGGTACGTAATTCTGAGGCAATGGACCTGTGAAGGCCACTGCACCGGTGATGCACTGCGTGATCAGAGGCTGTGGGGTCTCTGCTGATTGTAGCCCAAACCTGCTGGTTTTCTGTTCGCTCTTTGGAGAGCATGGGGGAGAGCATGGGAGGCAAAGCTTTCATGAGTGTTGGGCATCTCCTCTGATGAGTGCCAGGATGAGCTCTCCGCACGCTGCCAGTCCTCCCATCCCTGTGGCACACGTACCCGAAGGCAGTAATTCCGGAGGGGGCTGACACTCTCCTGGCCCCCCGAGCTGTGGATGGAGTGGGGCGGGGATCCTTGCCCCAGGGCTGGCTGTGGTCCACGGGCTCCCTTGCAGCCTTGCTCCCACCCTTGGGGATGCCCCATCCCCGTAAGGGATAATGGGTTTCAGCAGGACTCCAGCTTCATGCTCCTTCTTCAGTGGTTGTCACAAGCTGAGCATTTGACCAGGACTATAGGCTACCACATATGTGCTAGTAAAGCAGGTTCATAAATAAAACTATTTGCTAAGAAAATTGATCTTCGCCAACCCCAGATTCTAATATTGAGGCAGCTGCCTTTAAAAAAAGTAATAGAATATTGTATTGACATTTTGGCTGTTCAGTCCAATAGGTCACACTTTGGAGGCTTCTCTCCTCTAAGACTATTTTATAATGGAAGGTGAGCCCCACGAATAAGGTGATTTTAGACACAACCTCACAAGTTGTCTGTTTAAAGCAAAACCAACTGCGCTTCAGTGTTAGCACAGCTGCAATTTTACCCCATGGTTCTGCTCCAGCCATCCCTCCAGGCCCATCTCCTTTGTGGGTTACTTCAGGGCCTGTCCCACTCTTCCCCTTGCATGGCTCCTCGTGTCACAGTGGGGTCCCCTTGATTCCCTCTGCCTCCCCATCACATCTGCTTTTCCCGGTGTAGTAATTAAGGACAATGGTTTCCTAGAAAGTGTTTTAAGGTACTGGACCTTTCAGAAGTGAAGCCAGAGGGTAGATCATACACACAAAACCACGGTTGATTGCTGGACTGCCGCAGCCAGAGCATGACAGAGATGGCCAAATGTCACGAAGCTCACGAGAGTATCCCCCCCAAGCCAGTGAGACAGGAATTAGGACCAGGTTATTCCAGATAGCTGCATGGCTGACAAAGAGCATCCAAGCTTTCTTGGAAGGCTACATGCTGGATCGAGTGGATGCATCCCTTCTTTGCCCACACATTGCTCGAGAGCCATCCTCATCCTTGTTAGTATGCAGCTAGTGCGGTTCACTGGCTCTGCCAAGCAGAGCTTTTTAATTCTCCCTCGCTGGAGAGAGGAACTTCAGAACAAGAGAATGATTAATGGAGGGAGCAAAAAAAAGCAAACAAAATTTTAAAAAGGATAATAAAAACCCCCAATGAAAGTGAAACGATCAAGATTTATGAGAATTCTATGAATTCCTCGCAGTCGTTCAAAGCAGGATTGCATAAGCCGCAGCACACCTCACTCGGCACATGCTTTAATGGGAATGGCCGTGTTTACACTTTCATTTACACCGCCTCCATGGCCGCAGGCTCCAGGCGGGCCTGTTCACACACGTACAGGGAAAACAGAAAGCCCGGCCTGTGTAACGCGGGACCAGCTGGAGGGGTTTTGGCTTCGAGAGGTGGGTCCCGCCTGCAGCACAGCTTGGAGGGGCCAGGCAGGGCAACAGCACCCGGCACACGGACAGCCAGAGAGTGGGGATATGTACCAGGGTGCTCCAGCGAAATCTGGTTTTCCACAACTCCAGGAGCACAGTAATTGGATAAATCCAAGTTTTCCTGGGAAGGTTGACCAGCTTGCATTCAGCAGTGTTCACTCCAGCCCTGGTGAGTTTTTTCCATGCCCTTCCCAGCTTTCAGGGAAATCAGTTAAACGTCTCTGCTCAGATTTCTCACTGTGGCTGGGGACAGGTGGTCTTCCTGTGCTCCTACAGAGGTGAGCACAAGCCAAACTGCACTGAGGGTGCCTCCAAGCTGCCCAAAATTAGAAATCATTGGAAGACCTTAGCCGGTCTTTTTCTCTCGAGCAAGTCTGGCAGAGAAGTGCCTGGATCAGCTGTGAGACATTTGCAATGAATTGTCTCCATACTAAATACTGGATGTGAATAATATCCCTGCACTCTCTACAAAGTAGTCCCTTCATTGCCAAACTCCCTTTAACACAAGAGGGTTAAACACCAGGTTAACCTGGATGGTAAAAGCCAGGAGAAGCCAAGTCACTGCGAAGCACAGCTCTTAAATGATCACCTTTGTAGGCAGCACAAGCTTGCATTTGCCCAGGATGGATCACAGAAGCTCTCCTGCATGACGTGTTGCGGGATAACTGACAGAAGAGTTGGTTATAATGGGAAGAGATGGGCAGAGATGGTACCTAAGCATGGACTGTCTTAGCTTGCAGACAGAAATCACACCTGAACTCCTCCAAAGGGCTGAAGTGTGCAGCATGGTGACTCTCCTCAGTGCAACCTCCCGGAGGTTGCAAACCTTTCTGAACAGGTTCAGGTGCCAGATCAAAATGTTACAGGTCAGTATGATCTAAAAGAGAGTGTTTGAGAAGCTGCAACTCCAGTTATAGAATGTAGTTCAGGGCCTGTGAATGAACGGGAGGGGTGGAGGAACAGATTGCATTCATACCACTTCCAGGTAATAATCATACCATTAACCTGAGGCTGAAATTGTATTTATGCTGTCTATTGCGTGCACAAGCGTATGCACAGGTTTTAACACTGACAGCCACCTATTAAGGCACACACAGTGGGAGCCCAGACAGTCAGGCTTGTAAAATGTGACACCCAACTTCTGCATCTGCCCACTGCTTCTCAGCTGGGTGAACCCAAAAAGTCACACGTTCCTTCTTTCTTCTCTTCCTCCTTTCCAGATTAGAGAAGGAAAATTAAACTAAATGGCACGAGAACAACTTTTCCATTTCCTATGACCCTCTATCTCAGTTACACCAACAGCAAAGCTGTGGGCTGCTCATCTGGTGAGGATCGCTGTGTCGATGGAGCAATTCTCACATGGCTGAGGGCTATTGGTACTAATTTTCTGGCTGCATCTTCTGTGCTGGTCAGGTAAGGCAGTGTCCACAGGCTGTAGCAGGGAGCTACACAGGGCTGTCTCGGCCAGCTCTGGATGATCTGGTGCATGGTGATAACCACGGCCCTGTGGAGCAACCAGCCCGGGCAGAAGCAGTGCAGCCATCACGGCACCCTGTACTATATTGCATTGTTTCAGCAAATATAGCTCACTTTCAGGAGGCCTAATTAACACAGGCAGAGCTTTTTTTTTTTTAAAAAAAAAAGTTGGTTTTGGAAAAAATAGTAATAATGAAAGTTAATAACATATCCAAACCCCGAGAGAGAGAGGAGCAGTGGTGATGGCAGCAGGAGCGCAGAGCCCCCATCCAGCCCACCAGAGATGGAGGGGGCACTGGATTTCTAGTCCAGGTAACCTTGTTGCTTTGTTTGAAGTATCCAGCATGCAGCTGTAATTCCTTTGTGCCTGATCCATATGGAGATGTAGCCTAATTCTAACAGCATTCAGCTCATTCAGCCTTCTCTGGGGTTTTCAGTCCACAGCCTTAAAAGGGCTCATCCGAAAAGCCAAATCTGGACTGAGTAGGGAACTGCTGTTCCCTATCATGTGGATTTCAGTTCTTTGATCCACATAATTCTTCTGAATGGAGGAGGGCCAATAATCAATAGGTGTTATAGACAAGCTATTTAGTGGGACTCTCCGAACCTGGATAAATCATTTGACGTCCTTCTGGCTCCATCAATCCTGTAGCAAAGTAGCTTAACACTGGCTTTAGATGAAGAACAGATGCTTCTACTGAACAGAGCTACTGCACACCCAGTGAAGAGAGAAGGGGATAAACAAACGCACACTCCAACTGCAGCCAGTGGAAAATACAACTGGTGGCTCCACTCTTGGAGTTGTTCCTCCATCTCCATCAGCTGCTGAAAGCAGAATATGCAGGGGAAGATGGAGAGACTTTGGGGATAATGACTGCTCTCTCAGAACCCTGCCATGACCTGGGCAGCTGGTGGCTCAGGGCATGGTGGATGCAGACTGGTGGGGTCAGAGTCTATTGCTGCACAGGACAGCAGCACTCTAAGGAGTGAAACCTTAATGCCTTTCATGTCACACTCTAAGTTATTAGGAGCAAAATCCCCTTCTCATTAACATACATAACACCTTAATGAATTGGCACTCCTACCTTCCCATTCTTGCTTCAGAAGCCAGCTCCTTTGCTGCAGTTCAGACTCTTCTTGTGTACCATTTTTATGTGTTTTGTACTAGTTTGGCGAAGAGGAGCATCTGCAGCTGCCTTGTAGGAGATCTGGTTTGGATCAGAAACCTGTCCACACCAAAAGAGATTTGGCCAATATCACACAGGTAAACTCATAATGTAGTGGGTTGTTGTCAGGCTTTATTATTTCAAGTTTATTTTATATCATATGGGTAGTGTTTGGTTGGGCTGCAGTATCATTCCAGATGGGAAAATGTAATCCACTTTTTTTCCTTTCTTGATGGGGTAGTGCCAGCTTCTTGTTTGCACATCAGATGAAATGGAGTTTTGTCTAATCGTACAGTTACAGTAAAGGAAAAGAGAACCAAACAGCAGTTTTTACTGTACATCCCCTCCCTTGCCCTTCAGCAGGGACCAGGATTTTATGGTGTGATTATAAAGTCCTGAGACAAGATGTCCATGGTGGCAAAGCAGACGGCTGCCCCGCTGCAGCATGCACCAGCAGCCTTCTCTGGATATGCTGATAGAGGACATATTTTGTAAGTATTAAAAGAAGAAGTGTTGGATAAAACACTTCACAGGGCATTTCTCCAAAGGACCTCTCATGACTGTTGAAGGCAGGCTGCTGGATGGGCCACATGGCCACCCTGGGGCCACCTGGCTCCCAGGTCACCCATAGCTTACCACAAAGCAGATAATAAAGGTATAGAAAAACAGGCTACAGCTGGAAATCTGGAGTCATTGTATATTAATAACCTAAAGCCCAAATTCCCAGAGAAGCTTCTACAAAATCACCCAGCCCTCACACTTCTGCAAGCCCCGCCAGCCCTGGCTGTGGATGGGCTATAGGGGCAGGATCATTGCTGCCACGATGATGCACCAGAATGGGATTCAGCTTCAAGCTGGAAGAGGTGTTCAATTTGCAGCAACAGAGCAGGGCGGACACCACTCATAGACGGGTGTGGTACTCCAAAGGGCTGGTGTTCAATCCTAGCACACGGCAAGAGCAGGAGCTGGGTGGGCTCTGTTGACAGCTGCCCTACACAGTAAACCACCTCTACCCAATCCTCCTTACTTGCTTTCTGTCAAGCCTGCCAAAACTGGACCAAAAGATCAGGAAAAATAGAGCCAAATTCTTAATTTCTGGTTAGTACTGCCACAAGAAACCAACACCAGCTCCTCATGGAAAGCCACTCTGGTGCAAAACAGCCAGTGGTCCTGTTAACCCCACTGCTCTCGTGGCAAATGCTGAGTTCTCAGTACTTGAGGGCACGCACACAGGATCTCTCTCTCCCCCTCTCTGCATAGTGGTATTCTATATAAATCAGTATCTTTTTACTCCTTAACGACCATTTTTCTCCACCAGCAATTCAGCTCCCATCCATCCAAAGTGCCTCAAACAGCAAGGGTGGCTGAGGGGGCCCCCAGCCGGGTGCTGGCAGTGCCCCAACAGCCAAGGCCAGCAGTGGCAGGAAAAAGCAAATATGTTGGGCATGGCCATTTCGTGAGCCTGATCACCTACAGCTGTGCTGCTTGTGCAGGGCTGGGGTGCTTCTGTGTGCGCCTGTGTACGGCAATTTGTTCGTCAGTTACTTACACATAAGTTTTGAAACTAAGAGCAACTAAATAACCTGATAAACAATCCCAGCCACCAGGGACAGAGGAGCAGCGGTTGCAGAGGTAATTATATATTTACATTACATATTTATACAATGAAAGGGTATTTAGTTATCTATATAAATATAAGTATTTAAACCTACCAGAAAAAAGATATTATTTATACAAATATAGAAATTATTTTAATATATTTATTATTTATATTTTTGTATTTATATTTACCTAAATAAACATATATTTAACATTTCACTATATATCTTTCTAATTATATATTTTGTATTGCCCACATGCATTATGAAATCCTGCAGGTGGCTGGAGGGCTGAGGCAGGTGGTACCCCCACCCCAGGGGGAGCTGAAGCAGAGGACCAGCCTCACAGGAACTGTGGAACCCTCAGGGGAAGAACCACTGGAGGGTGATGCAGAATAAGCCTTCCATGAGGAGCCACACCCCCAGCCCCACTGCAGCCATCTGTACCCATTGCTGCTTTTCTTTGCCATGGTCAAAGCCCTGGTACCTGTCAAACAAGAGAGAAAAAAATCTCTCCACTAAAAATTCATCATCTCACTGTTTTGGGTAAGCACTAAGAAAAACATCCATTTTATGTCCTCCAAGGAAGTTTTGCAGGTGAAACATTAGCCTAGCTATTTGCTGTCCCGCTAGAAAGCAACCCTCTGTTCTCCATTAATTTTTGGAGGAGATGATGGGGAGGGGAAGCAGGGATGATAGCAGGGAATGCAGGGATGATAGCAGGGACTAGATGGCAGTTGGGCTGGAGCCATTTCTCCTGCATCATGAGAAATCAGAAGCATCACAGATTATTTTTGTTCCTTTTTTGTAGGTCACCTTTAATAGAAATGTTAATAATGCTGTTATCTGTATATCTGAAATCTTATATGGTAGCTCTGTAATTCACTGTCTTTATCAGCCTTCTTAATGTATAATTTAATGCCTGTATAGCTACTTTGTTTGGGTATGACTCTCAGAATTATGGCTAAAAAAAAAATCTGTATGCTAGTTAACTACTTTTTATGGAAAGCATTTCTTTCATGTTATTTTAAAACCACGGAGCCGGGGGAAGTATTTTATGGACCACGGAACCTCACAGGGTAGTTAATTTCTGTTTGAGCTGGTTTCTCTGCTATTTTAAAGCATGCCATCAAGATCATTGCTATTTCTCTTGGTTGGGAGCCAACTGAATCTTCTGCAGTAGCGACACATCCTTGTGCTGTATTAAAGCCGGGGAAGATCACAAACATGGGAGCTGGATGCTGCTGCGTGGAAGGCAGGAACAAGGGTCTGCTGCCCCCGGCCACACCAGGGCAGCCGCTGCTTGAAATTCAGCACCAAGCATGCTGCACCTGATGGGTAAAAACTGTTTCAGCCCGGGAATATGGGGAAAAAAAGATGATGATGACAACTCACGTGCCCGCTCTCACTCTTCCCTATCCCAGTGTCCTGCCAGCTGGGCACCAGAGCCAGGCAAGCTGGCATGGTCCCGTGGAAGGCACTTTCTTCCTGCAGGCAGCAAATGGGACTTGGCCATGTGCATGCCGTGGGCTCAGTGGGGCACATAGGCCTTCGCTGTGTGTGCCTTTGCTTGGAGTAAGAACTCTAAAAGCAGTAATTGGGCAGTTAGCTGAGCCCTAGGCGAGCTTGGGTGATGCACTAAATATTCTGCCTTTTGTTTCATAATGAATTATTTTGTGTATCTAGAGCAAAGGGAGTTTTCTTTTTTCGTCTTTTCTCTGCAGTTCGTTCCTAGCCTACTTGTGGGGGTGTGTTGAAATCTTTGCTTTTTGCTTATGAGGTCAAGTACTTTAATCAGGAACAAAAAAAATTGCGTGCTTTAGTCCTAAATTCTCTGAGTGTCTGCCAAATATAATTAGAAACAAATGGCTTTATTCTTCATTTGAGAGCTCCACAGACACTGGCGGAGGGCAAAGGGAGAGAGCTTGGTTTGTCTGGCTGTTTTTTGGGGAGCCTGCAGAAAAAACCACTGCCAAAAAAACATGAGAGCCTTGGAGACGATGAAGGGTTTGGGCAGAGGTGTGGGGGGCAGTGCCAGGGGAGGACGAGGCCCCCAAGAATGCATCCTTTGCCAGCAACTTGGTAACTCCTCCCACTGGTACTGGACACTGGAGGGGATGGAGCAGTGCACCAGCCCAGGGGAGCCACATGGCCATCACCTGCTCATGTAACCACACAAGCTGATCATGTCAAGGTCCCAGCCACTCCAGTGGGAGCTCAGTGGGGTGCAGACACCCACATGCAGAGCACTGAAGGGGTTTAGCACTCCCTGGGCTCCCCTCCCCAGACCAGCAGTGGCTGAACCCCAACTGGGTGCACACGAAGTGTTTAGGTTACAGGAGCTGAATTCTGCTCTGAGCAACACCAGCCAGCACCTCTCACTGCAGATATTCACTGCTCCCCTGCTTACAAACGCCTGGGCTGCCTGCAAATTCAACCTACCTGTGCTTAGGTGTATCCATGAACCATCCACAGAATGACAGAGGTGCAGTAGTTTCATCCTCATGGTGTGGGACCCCACTGTGTCCATTGTGTATCCTTTAGTAGTTGGAATGTGTGCTGGGAATGCAGCATGGCTGCTCCTCATCTTTGCCTCCTGCTCCCCATCCCAGCACTTCCACAGCTTAGCCCCGTCATGGTGCCTGCCTCATGGAAGGGACGTGGCATTGCCCAAGGGCACTGCAGCTCCCACACCTCTCTATGGCGGCCCCGAAATAAACTGGGGCTGTTGCTCACCCCTCTGGCATCTCCCAGCATGGGGTGGGGGGGGAGGTCATGAGACTCCTGTTTCAACAAACAAACAACTTTGATACCAAAATGGCTGAAGAGCAGCTCTCACCAGCCTGTGCAAGATGGGAAGTTTTGCCACATTGCATCACAGCCTAGCATACCTGCACGGCATAGCAGTGCCTCACAGCAGTCCCTCATGGCATGGCAGCCCCTCACAGCATGGCAGCCCCTCACAGGATCCCCTCACAGCATGGCAGCGCCTCACAGGATCCCCTCACGGCACAGCAGCCCCTCACAGCATGGCAGCCCCTCACCGGATCCCCTCCCAGCATGGCGGCCCCTCACGGCACGGCCTCACATGCCTTGAGGCATGGCCTGCGGCAGAGGAGGGGATGGGGACTGCCTGAAGTACGGGTGGGGTAGGTTTTTTTCTTTCCTGACTAAACTGCGTAGCAAACTGAGCAACATTTGCAAGTTCAGTGGGTTTCCCCCATCTTTCTTCCTTTATTAAAGTAGCCTCTCATGGGCCCAGCATCCTCAGCCACCTCATTCCCCAGGAGAGCAGCCCTCACACCTAAGACAATCTGTTAAATGCTTTTATGCTCATCACCAAAACCAAGCAGCTGTTGAGGCACTCTCTGTCCCCGGGAGCAGCAGCAGCAGCAGGAGGAGGAGGGAGCTACCAGGATTTTTGTGCCCATGTTATGGTGCAGCACCCAAGGACAGGGCACATGTGCTGGCTCCTCACCCTGGTGAGCATGGGGAGGGCTTCACAGCTGCCACCACTCAGGACTTGTGGGTCTCCTGAATGCAATGCTTTTACCCAAACCACTACTTTTTCAGCAGCCATTAAAGTCTTCATGAATTTGTCTAACCCAGTTTTGGGCATGTTCATCCCCGGTCTGCTGGATCTCGTGGAGGGTCCCGTCCCCAGTGCCAAGCACGACAGGGCACCTCCGGCCCCAGGCTTGGCCTGTGACCTGGGGGGCTCGTTCCCCAGGTGAGCACTAGATGGAGCATCTGACATCGCGAATACTCTTTTTTAATCGCGGAAAGGACAAATTGAAAAGCTAAATGAAAGCACAGATCAAGCTGTATCCCTGCCTCCCCGCTGGACACGCAGTGCCTGCACAGGGACGCAGGGAATGCTGCCTGGCCACAGCCACAGCTTTCCCCTGAAGGAATACCAACCCTTAGCAGCTACGGGTCCAGGCAGACTGGGGATGCTTTGCGGGCCGCTCCTTTTGCTTTCCTCAAGGCCAGCCAAATCCTCCCATGTTTCTCTTCAGCTGCAGAGGTCATAGATTCCCACAGCACTTCAGTTGTGAGTGTGCCCGAATTTGGGAAGGCAAACATACAGGCTCTATTGTTTTTGCTTTGGGAAGAGCAAAAGGTGTCTGATATTCCTGGAAAGCCTATGGGTGAGCGCTGAATTTCTGAGAGCAGTTAGGGTGCCAGTGAGGATTAGCAGTGATGTCCGTGTGTGATCAGCTCCTCCCAGCAGCACAAACTTTGCTAAAAAAGGTTCCTGAAATATTCTGGAGCAAAGACACTGCTGGTGAGGCAGAGAGACAGAGGAAGGACCCCATTCCCAGCAGGCTGGCATCACCTTGGGATTATCATTGGCCCCAAAGGCTGCCAGGCAATGCAGCTGCTGCTGAGCCACCTTCCCCAAGGATCCATCCCAGGCAGGGGAATCCCGCAGAGAGTACTTCGCTCCACTGCTTGCCCAGGTGTGGGTGCACTGACCCCCAAGTGACCCCCAGCAAACTCACTGGGAAGTGCCCAGCCCAGCCAAGGGAGGATGCTGTGCCTCAGTGCCACTCACAGGCCAGGCTGCTCTGGGTATGAAAAGCTCCAGGGTGCTGCTCCTGGGGTCTTCTTCCTGGCCACACTCTGAAGAGCGGGTAGGGCAGCCCAACAAGCACCCCTGGCACAGCTGGAACAGGCAGTGCTGGCATACGTTAATTCACAAACTAGGAAGGGCTAAAAAACCAAGAAAGCAAGCATGGTGCTGGAAATCAAGTTGCCTTGGCCATCTCTGCATCTCCTGCAAAGGCCAGCAACCATGTGTCCGCATTTCCCTCATCTCTTTCAGGTGTTCACCCGAAATGCAGGTTGGCTGCATTTTCACCATATAAAAATGCCACAGCTTGGCAAAGACAGAAGTGGATAAGGAAAAAGGTTTGCTAGGAGGCCCCACCTTCTCCCATAGCTTCACATATGGGAAGTGATCACAGCACCAAGCCTGAGTTCAAGAAGTGTTTGGACAATGCTTGCAGGGACAGGGTGTGATTCTTGGGGTGCCCTGCACAGGGCCAGGAGCTGGACTTCATGATTCTGATGGATCCCTTCCAACTCAGCATATCCTGTGATTCTATGATTCAACAGCGCTGCATCCTTCACACATGCCCAGTGGCCATCTCTCCTCTTCAAGCTGCTATTTCCCAGCACACAGAGGTGGAAATGGTTGTTTTTGAGACTGCAGCATGTATTTGAAAGCCTCATCGAACAGTGGTGTGAAACTGCTCTGTGCACACCTGGCCATGCACCCAGCACAGGGAGAAAGCACAAAGCAGCAGCAGCAGCCTCCATGATCATCCATGGCCTCAGCTGCTGGACTGCTAGGGATGGGGGAGGGAGACTTCCCTGCTGCATACCTGCCCCAGAACCATGGAGTTAAGCAACGATGTGGGATTAGCAGGTGGCTCCTGGGCATTCCTGTCCTGCTGCCGAGCTGCGCTGGGCAAGGGCAGTACCCAGGCCTGACCTACACACCCCCAAATGATTTTCCCACATATGGAGACCAGGAGCATAACAGCATTTGCTGTACTAATGGGTTCTCAAAGGGCCCCCAGATTTATGGGGGCTTTTCGGACCCACCAAGGAACACAGTAAATTAAATTTGCTTGGTGGTTGTTCAGTATCATCAGCAAAATTACTAGTGAGCAACTAACTCCAAGACTCCAGAACCTTATCCAGGTTTGAGCTGGGAAGGAGAGGGGGCAATTTTCAGATCTCAGCTCAAGCTGGCAGTACTGGTAGAAAAAAATCTTACTCTGAGATGCAAATAGAGCAAATTTGGTACTGGAGCCACTGGCTAAGCATGGAAGTTACCCTCTCAAAAGCTATTCCTATAGTCAGCATGATCACAGCCACACTTTAATGCAAGCACACTACAAAAATAGAGGGGCACTGACTGAAGATCTTGTCTCTCCCTCCTTGAGGAAATTGCAAACTTCCATTTCTTCAATCTAATCATTTGCAGGAGGAGATACTTTCTCTAGAAAAGCCAATATAAGAGGGCTGAAAGGTCGGATGGGATAATATGTAATCCAATGCGATAAGGGCTGTTTACAGAATTATTAATCAAACACAAAAGGGAACAGATAGTAACATTTTTTATTAAATATTACAGTGGATCAAAAAGTACAAAATATCTTTTGCCTGCTATGTGATTGGGAAACTATTGGCACATAATACAGTATCAAAAGCATTAATAAGTACAATTTGGAAAACATACAAAAATTGAGTGTTTATAGTTGGCTCAGCTTTATTTCTGGTAGTGTTTAAACTAACGCAAAGGTTACTCAATAACCTTTTAAATGGGAAACTATATAATATTACTGGGCCATTTTTATATATACAAATCATCACCTTACAGAGCATATAGGCTACATAACTTGAATCACAAAAAGTATACAATATTTACAACAAAAGAAAGTTAAAAAAGTATAAACAGCTAGTAGATTATGCTGCCATTATTAGAACATATTTAAAACTGCGGGGCTGGGGGGAGAGGGGAGGAGGAGGAAGAGAACGAGCGAAATACCAACCACACGTACAGCAAACAGCGCTCACGGCAGCGCTGCCAATGCCACCCGCCTCACACCAGTGCAGTAAGTCCCACTGCTCATCAAAATCATGACGACTGCAAAACTGGACCAGATGTGACCTCACTGATCGCTGCAAAGGAAGTGAGCAGGCAGTGGCGGCACGGGACCCCCGTGGTGGTCTCTGAAGGTGGCAGCCCCACGTCTCCCCAAATGGGGCAGAGGTGCTGGCAGAGGCAGCCCAGCACTTGTGCCCTGCTTGAGCTCCAGCCGCTGCCAAGCCAACTTCTCTGCTGCTGGGACAAACTACTTCCCAGGCACGAACCCACTGGGCAAGCTCTTTGCACCAGGCCAGCTCACAGCCATGACAGACTGGCTGCAAACCACTGGCCTGCTCCTGCCCCACCTGGTGAGGGGCACGATCACACTGGGAATCAGGCCCTATTTCCCATGAGCTTTGTGAGGCCTGGCTCAGAGTGTGGCCAGAAGCTACACATGAGCCATTTGCTGCTGGGCCTTTTCCTTTGAATCTCACAACCTTTAGCATCCCTAATGCGTCCTGGACATAGTGCGTTTGAATTGCAACATTTCTTGGAACTGGCTCCTAGCAAATAGATTTATGACTCTATTGCCAATTAGATTCTGCAGTTTCCTTTACAAACCTACCAATAACAATGGTCTGATTGCACAAAGAAAGGCTTGTGCAATTTCATTCAATAATAAGGCCCCTTGAACTCAAACAATGCAAACAAAGCCCTATTTAAGACATCGAGAAAAAAAAAGACGACTTTTCAGCCAATGAAGAATTCAATAGTCTGTTGAAAGATTTCCAAGATTTCTGTTAGAAGAGTTCTTAAACAAATAATGCATCGCTTCTGTTGGGGGTTTATGCCACCATTTCTTTTCCTCAGCTCTGACGTTTTGCCCAGTATGAACTTCCCCAGCCAGCAGTGGCCAGTCTCCTCGTGGGGCAACTGAGGAGCCTTCCTCCTCTCTCCCTGTCCCCCAGCCCTGTGCTGCCTCAGCATGGCTCCAAGAAGCCTACCAGCAAACTCCAACAGGACGTAACCAAAAGGGACACTGGACACTTTGCATAAACAAATGCACAACTCCAGAACACACAACTTAACCGAAACAAGGAGAAGCATTTGCTTTGCCAAACACACGACAAGCTTCTGTTTGCGTTTGCTGTAGATTTTTAATTCTCTACCCNAGATCTAGTGCAACTTTACTAGAGATGTCCTCCACACTGTGGCCTCTGCCTGGATGAGCCTGCGGTTCTGTTTCCTGTATGACTCGTGGAGCAGCAGGATACTCTGCACTGGCACATCCATGTTCCAAGTTCTACTAGTCTGTTTATCAATCAATTAAATATAGTTTTACCACAGGAATATAAAGTATTTAATTGAAGAAGCTGGATTTTTAACAGTAGATGAGTATATTATTCTGGTTTCCACCTTTGGATATTAAGTATGATACATTATATATTGTATTTGGCTTCATATCATGGGAAAATTTAATGACATGCCTAGCATGCAAAGTGTTTCTTAGTAGTTTCTGGTTTTTCTTTTCATATCAAGTACGCTGTCCTTGAACAGTAACTGAGATGGTTTGAACCACAACCAATTTTCACATTGTATAAAGCCTCCAAGTGACACTTTGCTTTATCAATGTCTGTGCTCAGCTGCGTGGTGCTGATGTCCTGCAAAGTGAATACACATCCACAGGGAATCTCTTTCATCAGGGAAATCCAGCCTCTCCATGCCTGGGCTTCTCCCAGCAAAAGGACACCCAGGGAGAGGCTGAGATCCCTGCAGGAGCGTGGAAGGACCATCCCGACCACTGCACGGAACCCCCCTACCCATCGTGAGGCACAGAACCCAACCCGTGAGCCTCTGATCCAAATCCACACTGGCTCCTCTCACAGCTTCTGAAATTCTCAACATTCTCACAAACCACAAATCCATTTTCTGCACCCCTTTGTCATCCAGCAGCTTGTGCCAGGGAGGTTCTGTTTTCTAGATCGTTTCTCTGGTAGGCAGGAGAGTTTCACAGCCTAGGTAAGATTAAGTACAACGCTCGACAAATTCACAGACCACGATACAGGAAAGCAAAGCTTGCTGGGAGGGGAGAAGCGGCGTAGGAGCCATCGCAACAACAGGAGGAGGGCAAGAGGTGCTCAGCACCTCACAGGGGTGGGCCGTGGGGAAAGGAACCTTGTTCGCATCCTTGCACCATAACATCACCTACAGTATGTTTATAACCATTAAGATTAATCTTTACCAGTTGCTTCAGTTTGTAAACAGTAAACGTTACCACAAAAACGAAACAAAAACGCTGCTCAAAAGTATAAAGAAACTGGAAAAATTACAAACATGTAATAAAAAAAAATTAGGACAGCCACAGCCTTTAAAAAAAGTTGCAGATAAAATGATACTGTTTAATTTAAAAAAAAAGAACCCAAAACAAAAAAACCCCAAACATAAAGAGCACAGAATATACTGGACAAACAAAACTATATAAATTATTGTGACCAAATGTGACACTGGTAGTTTACGAAGTGGATATGTACAGTCAAATTAAACAGTGTTTACCATTCTGTTCTAATAGTGTTAAAATGAAAAAATCTATTGCCGTTTTACTATACATTGCATTGATTGAATCTTTTAAAAGTCAGGAAAAGTTACCCAAAAAAGCACATCCACTGATTGTACAGATTCTCGGCCCACTTCTCCCTTCCAGGTTCATCTGAAGTCCTTGACTCATTTGCAACAATGCACAGCGTCCGGTCCTTGGCTCAGTGAAAGGCAAATGCAGCCCTCACTGGGGTTTCAGTGAGCTCAGGACTGGGCCTGTGTTTCCACGGCTCCCTTTGAACATCTGCTCTTACCATGTTCAAGTCCTTTCAGAAAACACATATGCAAAATCCAATGATTTTTTTTTTTTTTTTTTCCTGTGTTTTTGTTTCCTTTTTTTTTTTTTTTGGTTTGGTTTTCTTTTTTGCAAGGGCAGGGATAAGGGGAGAGAGGGCTGATGTGGGAGCCAGAATTAAAGAAGCAGTCCTGTCTCCATCAAACTCTGAGGCGTTCCTCTAGGTGGGATACGACTGCATCCTGGTTGACAAAAATACAGATCACTAAATCTGCGAGACATCGTCACAGGGGGAGGAATGTCGCTAACTGAACTTTTCTCCTCGGTCTTTTTTTTTTTTGTGAGCGAGGGGGTTTACAGTTTTGTGCTGGGATGTACAGAGGATAGCTGGGAAGGTGGGAACGCAGCTTGAGGGTTTATAGCAGCTAAAGGATAAATGCTGTTATGCAAAAGGTCACCGTAGGAACTTCCTACAGGTGTTGCTGCAGCTAAGTGTCTGTACAGTTGCTGGGAGTTTGCAGGGGACGTGAGGAATTGTCTCTGCACCATGAAGGAGTGAAGAGCCAAAGGCTGCATGAGTGGGGATAGCACGGTCTGATTTTTCAAGTACTGCAGGGGATGAGAATACCCAGGGGGGAGGCGATTGTTCAGCCCTGTGCACAGGCTTCCCGGATACAAGCCTGGGAAGATGGGGGCTGACAGGGGAAATTTGTGGCTTTCCAGCATGCTGCCAGAATGGAGACCATGCACTGACTTGCTGCCTTCCCCCTCTGTGTCGAGAACCTTGTCTTTTGCCACGGTCTCCTTTGGTAAGTGTATAGGAGAGACAGCTCGGATTTTTTTTTCAGAAATGACTTTGTCCAAATCCTCCAGGCTCCGTTTCAGAGGCCGGGCAGCCCCCACGTTTTGAGGACTCGTTCTGCGGCTGATGATAGGATGCACCATTCCCTCCATCTTCCTCAGGTTCTCCAGCCTCTGGGCCTGCTGCTTCCCAGACCTATGGAGCAACTCGCTGTGTTTTTTCTGGGCTGTCATGGCCATGGGGGACACGCGGCAAGCTTTGGGGTTACAGTCTAGGCTCACCGCCTGGCTGCTTCCAGCCTGGAATGGGGAGATACCTTTGCATTCTTGCTGGGCCATGGATGAGTGAGGGAGGCTGGAGCCCGGAGCCTTTGCAGTCTGTTTGTGTATGCTCTTTGGAAGACTCAAATCTGTTGGCTGATCATCTGAAGAAGCCTCCACTGTTGCCTTTTTTTCTTGCTGATGCAAAGATGGGCGATAATTTAAACTTAGTTTTTCTTGGTGTTTGTGTTGAGTAAAAGTAGAAATATTTTCAGACTCTCTGAACATGTCCCGAGGGAGATACTTTGATGTCTGTTCATTATTAAGGTGGTGTTCTGTGTGCCTATAAAGGCTGTGCAGATGAGGTGATGAATAGAAATCTGCCAAGAAAGTAGGCACATGAGAGTGCTGCAGTGCCCTTTTCTCACTCATTTTATCTTTGCAGTCTTGGATATCCGACTTCGGTAGGTATGACTCGGCAAGGGAACTGAGGTGACGTTTTGAAAAATCACAGCGCTGAGGATCCGGTTTACTTAGCATGTCATGTTTAAAAACATCATTAATTGACTTCCTTTCTTCCTTGGTTTTAAAACTCTGTACATGTTGTATGACTGAGGGCCTATTAACTGCTACAGGATCAGAATTAGGGGCATGGGGACCTTGCGATATGCCTGAGGACAGTTCATCTCTGCTGTTGAGTTTCTTTTTGCTAATCAAAGGTGGAGGAGAACCATAAGGATAGTTACATGAGAGTGTGGCCCCACTGACCTGTGACAGCAGCTTCTTCTTTGCCAGGGGTGACATGATGCCTGGATTACCTTTAGAGTACAGCAGCGGTGTGTAACTGAAAGTGGAGTCATCGTTCATGGACCCGGGCAGCTCCTTTTCCTTGAACATGTCGAAGTTCTGCACCACCAGTACTTTGGGCGTTTGCTTTAGTGCATTGTGGATATCTTCATTTCCCAGCTGATCCACTTTCACCGTGCAGTTTGCGATGTAATCGGCCATCTCTGGCAGCTTCTCATCTTCCATGTCGCTCTGAGTGGGCAGATGGACTGGGAAAGCTGTGAAGGGCGTTTCTGGAGGTTCACTTTCTAGGTTGTCAGTAAAAGCTTTGTGTAGTCTTTGTTCAGGCTTTGTGTCTTCCAGGGCATCTGCTGGGGGGTGTAATCTTTTTGTGACAGTGGCATCCAGCACAGTGTCTTCTTCTGGGGGCACGGATATACTCGAGAAAGAGGACGAATGCTGAACCTCCTCCTTGGCTTTCTCACTGTTGGTGATGCTTTCTGTCACATCTGTCTTCTCCAGGGGCAGTGTCCGAGCTGTCTCTGGTAAAAGAGGTGGAGGGCCTTGCATGGGTTGTTTCATCTCTCCCGCTGTAGGGTGTTCGGGGAAGTTCTTCTGCTCTGCTGATTCTTGATCCTTCTCTTGTTCTGATGAAACCTGATGAAATGATTCAACAGACAGTAGTAAGAATGCAGCGTGTTCTGGCAGCCTGTTTGTAAGGTTATGCACAGTACACTGTTGGCTACTTTTAGAGAAGGACTTGCCAACCACCTTGCTGGCACGTGAAGGCTCTAACATCAGGTACTGGACTCAAACAAAGAGAAGTATCTCCTGGAAATACTACAAAATACACCATTCCTGTCAGAGTCACAATAAAGCATTTCAAAACAGCAAATGTTTGTAACCTGATGAGAGGCACTGGTGGCTTGATCAGATAGCTAAATGCTGAGGTTATATACTCTTTTGAAATAAATTAAGCAAATGCAGAAGAGCAGATTTCATGACACAAACAATAAGGCTACAGAAATCTCTCTTGCTAGCCAACTTCACCTAAGAAAACCACACTATTCCTACGCTTTTCCTCCTCTGAAGTCTCTCCAGCATAGCTATCTTAAAATTCAGCGATCACACAGGAGATCATTCACACCCAGTTCTGCATTAAAGTGTGAAAATGATAGAAATGGCATACTAGAAATCCCTATTGTAGGCAGCAAATCACTGCCACAGCTTAACTAGGACACACATTTTTTTATTACCGGATTAAAATGAAGTTGTCAACATTCAGTAAGTGTGTGTGCCCGCTATTACAAACATGGCTTTTATACGTTCTCGTCAATGGGACCGCGGCTTATTCTGCTCCCCCATTAATACAGCTTGTGTGCACAATTCACACTATTCATCCCATTATGTAGCCGGCTGAACTGTGACCCACTGAGGTCACCAGAGCATCCCATCTGCGATCCAGCTGACTGACAGCCCTTTTCAAAACTGCTGTCACTCTCCTCTGACATGTCGTGGTGGAAGACAGTCATAAAACAGCAGCATTGTGTGACTCCTTTATTATTATTGTTTTCTTTCTTCCTTCATTGTAAGGATAAGACGCACTGAGAAAGTTATCATCTAAATGCTGCTTTATGGTCTGTCGCAGGAATGGGGAATTGGAGAAGGTCCTAACGAATCTAACCCTCTCAGAGATTTATTTCTTCACAGCTGCTTTTAAATATTCCTGTCTGTTTGGTTGGCCTATTAGTTACAGTGTCTGTTAGTCATCCTAACTTCTTCTTTTTAAACTCATAGCTGTCTTTTGCAGCCAAATACCATCATTAGGTCCTTTGCAAAGTACCATCGCTAGTCTCTTGAGCTTATAAAATTACAGGCAAATACCAGACAGATGAGCAAAGCAAGGAGGAGAAAAAAAAGAGAATCATATTTAATAACTGTACATTCTGCTCTTTGTTTCTGTTAAGCAATACTTTTATTGAAGTTTCAGCTATTGTGAGGATATGTGCAGTCTAAGGCTAATAGCATTTTGTCTGGTGTCTTGTTACGCTGACAATGTCATTGTGATGGCAGGAAAACAGTGAAGAGC
Source organism: Dryoscopus gambensis (assembly GCA_013389985.1). NCBI lineage: Eukaryota > Metazoa > Chordata > Aves > Passeriformes > Malaconotidae > Dryoscopus > Dryoscopus gambensis. The sequence continues at coordinate 149,435 of WEIT01000198.1, forward strand.
ACAAAGGCAAATGCAATCCTAATAAATTAAAGTTATATTCTCTCCCTACATACTTCTAATGGTGCATGAGTCGAACATGCAATTGAGAGGACCACACATTTGTAACTGGATTATGCTTTTCCAGCTCACAGCTTCCAGGCCTCATGAAGAAATGGCTTAAGCAGTGGCTTCGTTGGGGACGTGCCTACACATTTATGTGGTGGCCACAGGGCTCTCCCTCAGAGCAATACCCCATCACTGCTGTGCCTGAATTAGGCTCCGCTGGGCTCCACTGCCAGGGCATGGCTGAGGTGCGAGAGACAAGCAACTCTGTGCCTGGCTCCAGCAGACCTGGATTTTGCTCCACCCAAAGGAGGTAGGTGAACATCTCCTGCCTGCTACCCCTGTTAAGTGCCACGTCTTGGGCATGGAGCCCTCTGTATGGCAAAGCACAGATGAGTTCTGGAGCCCTACACCTACCTAGAGATGAAGCATCCACCCTGCAGTCCCTTCACTGCTCAGGCTTTGTGTGATCATGGATCCGTATGGTGACTGACATGGAGGTCAAGGTCCTTAATAGCCCACTCTGATTAAATAGGGGCAGGACACATCTTCCACCCCAGTCAGGGAGAAGGCATTAATTTTGCTATAAAAGGTACCATTTTACAATAGGGAACTGCCATAATTGTACATTTTTATTGTCTCGTCTGGGCTCCCTACATTTCTGATAAGTGCAGCTTAGGAACTCTTCCTGCAAACCACACAAAAATAACTTCAGTTTAAACAGCAGGAAGTTTGAGATAGGGAACAACAAAAGCAAGGAAATTCAAAGTTGCTCTGTTGTTAACTTGTTATGTTGGGCTTAGCAGCAGCAGTACAGATAGTGTGTAATGTATCACACTGATCCAAGACCCTCAGTAAATAACCAGGGATGAAGGAATGACAAGAGAAGGGAGCACAAGCTTTCACTTCTCCTTGCTTTGGGCAATTTGTCGTGTAACCTTCCAGTGACTGAAGCACGTTTGTGTGCACTCTCCTCTCCATGTGTTTTTTTTTAATTTATCTAAACAGGGCTCCCCCTACTTTAAAAGTACAATGTAAGAGGAAAATGAAAAAAAAAAGGTCTCTCTGGGGATTGCTCTTAAATTAGATATTAATGGTACTGTTGATCAAGGCCATTTAAAACACAAATTCTTCTTTGGATGGGAGATTAAATTGTCCTTGTAAGCATAACTTAAAGAAGTAATAGGACATCAAACTCAAAATTTTCTGTTCTCAAAACTGGATACCATGGAGGCTCAGAAGCATATGTGTTTACAGGTCCTGCATTGTCTTTTTAAAACAATGAGGAGGAGGATTGTTGGTAGCTGGCTCAATAAAATTTCCAAACAAGTTAAGAAACAGGACTTCTGTACCTGCCAGACACAATGAAGTCAAAGGAGCAGCCATAGTCTGCCGGGCACGTCATGTGTTTCAACATTCTTTAAATACTTACTTTCACTGCAACGCCTTGAAGGCTGCTGTGATCTGGCAGACTGAGACAGGAAAAGCAACATGTTTTGCAGGGGTTGTGTGTGAGGAGCTTCACCACCTCCTTCACACGGGGCGCAAGCAGGGCACAGGAGAGAGTGGGCAGGATGTGCAAAGGAACGTGCTTAAGTAACACCAGAGCAAAACCCCACTGATTTTGTATCAGTGAAATTTACCCTTATTTGCAGACAAAAACAAATCCTACCATCTATCTTACCCTGTGCTGTGAACATAAAATCTCTTCCATGAGGGCTGTCCTATGCCTGCAAGTAACGTGGCTCTATGTGGAAATTGGGGCCTGCCCATGCGAAGCAGAGTGACATGATAGGAACCTATTATGTCTGAATTGGAATCTCAGCTGAAAGCCATCTGCTGCTTGGGAGGGGGAAGTCGATCTCAGGGCTGGAAGGTGGTTCCCTCAAAATGAGACCTTTTAGTTCAAAAAGAAACTTAGTGTAATATAATAAAAATTTTAGGGAGTAATATGTTTTCTGACAGTCATGCATACATCTGTGAGCACAGCAGGCTGATCCAGAGGTTACCACTATAGAAATCCAACAGTTACCACAGTATTTTCAACAATATTAGAGGTTCCCGCGCCCTATACTTAAATTAGGAAATAACTGTGGTAGTTGTGTGGTTTCCCTTTGGCAGCTGCTGATTTGTTAGTGGTGACCACTGTATAATACAATGAGCAGAACTGGTACTAGTCAGATCCAGTGCTTGGTCCTCTGCCATCCCCGCTGTGCAATATGGAGCAAACTGGCTGCCATTCGCAGCCCAGAAAAATCCCAGCACAGACAATATCACAGCAGCTGAATTTCCATTGCTGAGCAAACTAAAAGGCCAACTGGTTGGAATTCTCCAGTTTAAATTATATATTTTATCACTGGATTTCATGTGATTAAAGCTCTGCATTTTTAATTGAAAAACTGAAAAGCAGGGAAGCAACCGACCTCAGAAGCATCTTGGGGTTTCTGTGAATTATCTTTTTCCTTCTTGCTCTTTTGGTTTTCATTTTTGATGCGTTTTGTTCCAGACACTTTTGTTTTTGCTTCACCCTCCTGGGAACTGTTATCCTGTTTTCGAGGTTTCACTGGAGGCAGTGGCTTATCTTCCTCTCCTTTAATAAATCTTTCATATGGCAGGATTAATCTAGGGGATTAAGGAACAAATAATTGATCAGGTTTTGCTGTTCTAGCAAAGAAAAAAAATGTATCTACTATGAGCAGTTTACTTAATAAATCCATTTTCTTCCATGCCATAAAAGCAACAGTTTAAACTCTACATCTATAAATCCAAGTATAAGAAATCAATTTATTTGGCAAGATTATCATGTGGCATAAATTCAGTGGAGTTGGACTTGGTGTGGATCAGCTGTCAGTAACTCTGCAGTGGTTTGTGTGGCTACACCAATTTGTACCAGATGAGAATATCGGCCATTATGTTTTAGACGGATTTAAAAAAAATTCCACCATTTATTTTTATTTTCCCTCCCTGCATTTAACTGCGTGCAGCAATCCCCAGGAAAACACCTCCAAAGCCACAGCCAACTTGATAACAGCTACACAATTTCCAGGCTGGTGGTTCCCTTGAGTGCAAGGGCAGTGCCAGGAACGTGTCAGGAGACCGGAGAGCTGGGCTGCAGGAACCGCACGGGGTGGGCACAGCACCTGCCCCGCTGTCACCAGCACCAGCCGAGCGCCACCCGCGCAAGGCACCCAATGTAGCGACAGTCACCGTGCTCCCTGCCTTTGCGAGGGACCCTTTTTTAAGGAAGAAGGGGAGAGGAGAAGAGTTAAAAATTAAGGAATTCTTCACTGTGGAACTGTCTGCCACAGAGTGCATGAAATCACTTTAAAAACACAAGGAAGAAACACAAACAAAAAATATTCTCCCCTGAAAGCATCAAACACATCGAGTTTTAATCTCTCTGTTTTCCCTTTGCAATTCTTGATCTGAAAGGAAAAATAACTGATATAATTAAAAGGGATGGATTGCATTACAATCTCAGTTTCAACTTCAGTGATTAAAGTTTTTATAATGCATTTTGGTATGATTAATGACTCACTGTGGGATTAATACGAGACTCAGACTTTAAAAATATGAACTTTAATACAGCAAACGTAATTTGTTAAAAAAAAAAAAGGCAAGTTGACTCTATGAAGAAAATGTACTTTGCTTATAAACAACATAAATCTGCTCAAATACCAGGAATCCTTAATTATCTTTAATCTAAGACTCCAAGGCAGAAACCTCTTTGGTTCAGATATTCGTTTGTTATCCTAGAATCTGTTTCTAAGCATGCAATTTTGATTTACATACTTAGATGTTCAAACACAGTTTGGGCTTAAGAGAGCAGAAATTAGATTGCTGGTGATCATAATATTTTACATTTTAATAAAATACAACGTAAATTATGTTAAAATATAAACCTAATTTATGCTATATTAGAAACAAAATTCATTAACTGAGCATGCTCTGACATGGTATGTGCAAAGAGGCGTGAATAATACTTTCTAGCCCTGAATTTGGCAGGGCTCCAGTAATGAAGCTAAGCAGAGCCCACAGGGAATATTCATCTTCAGATCCCATTACAAACTGAGTTTAAACATGTTACAGCTGCTAAAACTGGAAACTGCTCCCTCTATGCAAACTTAGCAAAATAATACATAGTTGCCAAATACCTGCTTCCCACTGTAATATTACAGTTAATGTTTATATAATAAAAAGCATAACTAAGCAGAAGAAGAAAAAAATAATCCTGTTCATACTTGAGGCTGCTACATTTCATTTGCAAAGCACAAATATTGGTGAAAACACTGAATTCGTCCCCATGCTGCACAAAGCACTTTGGACTTCACTAGAGGCAAGGCTGGGTTTCACATAGGGCAGCGCCAAGGCCACTCTGCCATGTGTTAAATATTTTAAATCGCTTTTAATAAAAACACATTTTATTACAGTAATTGTTAGCACTGCGAGGGGAGTGTTTGACTTTGTTTTGTTTCCATGGGAACGTGTCGCCCATTAAAAATCTACATATTCCATCTGTAAAGGTTTCAGACGCTGTCCGGTGCCTCATGGGAGACAGAGATGCTCCCAGCCCCGGGAACGAGCCTTTCCCTGGAAGACGCCGAGTGATTAACCCGGTGGCTATGGCCGGGCCAGGAGCAAGGTCTGGGCTGACGCGATTAATCACCGCTCGCGTGCTCTCCGCCGGGCCTTGTAGGGTAGCGCGGGACCCAAACTCCTCCTCCTGCCTCTGCACCTCACCAGAACTCATTAGCTTGGGTGCTAATTAGTAACCGTGGCTTAAATTTCCTTTTCTGATCTTAAGGGTTCATGTGGGAGTACAAGGTTTTCATTTTAGTTATTTTTCACTGAGCTCAGCAGTTGGCAGGCCGACAGCAGTAAAAATACATTTCACATAGCCGGTCAGTGGCCTGGAGCCAGCGGCAGGAAATCTGGAATTAAATGTTTCATGTATCGGGGAGGCGGCATGACTAAGGTAAAACTGAGTCAAAACACAAGGATGGCTTGTTCTAGGATTTTCCCCTCCTTGTTTCAAAGGAGGGCCGGCCAAGGTGGCTTTTGGGGGCGGCTGGCGAGGAGCCGGGCAGGAACGCGGGCTGCGAGACCCCAGGGAGCAGCACCGAGCTGAGCAACACCAGCAATTGCCGCTTCACGTAGAGATTTCCGTCGGTTGCAATTTTCACCGAATGTTTTTTCAGTTATCCTGTCATGGTACAACACAATTACCCACAGGATATGATCTTATCATTTGATTATTAGAAGTTTTTATAGCGCAGGAGTAATAAAGCTAATACAGCTCTCGGAACATGTAAGCAGCCGGCTCACATGCCATGAAAGCAGCCGGCTTAGCCAATTTAAGGTCAATATTGCCCAACACCGGAAGAATGTGATCTGCTGTTAGCCGAATAGTTTAGCAGAATGTGACATGTCTGAAACCAGCACGAGATTTTTTTTTTTTTTTGGGTCAAATATTTGCAGTGCAGGTAAGATTTAATCGATCTTTGCGCAAGGAGAGGTAAAGACAACGTCCAAAAAACTGGATCCGGATACCTCAAATGTATCATATGTTGGAAACAACAACCATGTTTTCAGTCGCTTTGAACTGTGGCTGTACTTCCCGACGGGGGGGGAAGTATCAAAGTATTCATAAAAAAGGAAAAGAGGGGGAATATTTTGTGGTCTGAAGATTATTTACTTGTAAAGCCTGCGAGAAGACCAAATAAAAGGGTCTTTATCATGATCAAGATTTCAATATTAAGATTAATAAAATGTATTATTTATAAGTCAATTAACATAAATAGAATATGTAAGCACTAGTGTATTAAAAAAATCTTTCCACAGGCAGCAGATTTTTAGCAGCATGAGGTGGTTTTTTTTTTTCCTGGAATAATACAAGAATAACATTTTCCAGCCAAGAGCAGAAACAGTAGGGGAGTCTTTGCTATCACAGGGCTTCTTATTAAATTCAGTCACTGTGAAAAGCCAGTCTTTTTCCTTTTTTCTTTTTACTTTTTAAAAATAAAGACAACTTAAAATCAATACAAGTTAGATTAACAAATCAGTACTATACTAATCCTGATTTATTACAATCGGCAATATTAAGTTTAATCACGTATAAACTGCTAGTCAAAAAAAGATTTTCCTTTAGTAAGTCCTGAATTAAATAATGGTGCAGTGTACTGAGTTTTTAGATCTGCATCATCTGATATTATGAAAAATTCAATGTACTTCTCTGCAGCAGATGTCAGAGGTCAGCAAATCTATTACAGTAATGTAAGTAATCTGGCTTTCTGCCAACCTTTTTTTAAAAAACACCGAAGCAGATAATTTTATATTTACAAATTCTAAAATCCTCCAGGGACTCAATCTCTTTCCCAACAAAAAGCAGAAACTTCACATTAGAGAAATGTATTTCACAGTATATCAAACATGTCTTCATCATTAGCATTTCATAAAAAGAAAAAAAGAATGCCCTTAATCTTTATTAGTCAACATTTTTTTCCCAGCTACAGAACTAACAATACAAGATCTCATCTGAGCCAGTAACCACTACATGTATTGATTATGCAGAATGAATGACTTTTTTGGCCCGACTGCTTCACAGGACACATGAGAGCACATCTATTTATAGGCATGATATAAAAAGTAGTTACAATAATGCAAAGGATCTGACCAGCCCAGAAAGAGGAAGGAAATTAAATGTTAAGGCTGCCAGTTTCCTCTTTAATTCTTCCTACTGTGTATGGATATGACGGGGCTCTGGGGCTGGGGAGGAACCATATGCCCATGACACACAGGGTGATGCCAGAGAAGGACGCAGCTCAGCACAACCCCTACAATATTTTTTTGTATTGCTGTTTCAGTGTTTATTTTTGTTTTCTTTCTGGCAGAATAAAATATTTCAGCATGTCTCCCACTGACATCATTGTACTTTTTCAAGGGCTCCAAGCCCAACACAAAATAGGATGCACTGGAGCCTCTGAGCCACAAGAATAATCTTGGAAGGACTTAAAATACCAAAGTCCATTCCTTGGGAGATGTTGCCCCATTCGCATGCTTGGCCAGGTTAAGGAGGCTAATTGCAACAGGAATGGAAAATGATTTAAATTCGCTCCACCAAATGAATACAGCAACCAGTTAACCCGTGGAACTCACTGCCAATGGATATCTTGGGGCCAAGGGATTAGTGAGATTATGCAAGGATTAGATGCTAATGTAAATCATGAGAACATTAAGCTGTTAGGGCTTCAAAAATGCTGAAAAGGGACAGGCAATAGGTCTCTTTAGTGGTATTTGGAATTTGGAAAATGCTTTCCTCCTGAGCACAGAAGGCCATGGTGGCTCCAACTCCTCACTCTGCAGGCACTACCAGAGCTGGGGGACAAGACAGCTGCTTTTTCCAGTCCAAGAGGGCACCCATCTGCTCCAGGATGTCCTCACGGCAGCCAGGCAGAGCTGCCCGCAGCCCCTGCAGCCAGAGGGTCTGAGTGCAGGGCCAGGACAGCCCCTGTGGTGCGAATGGCCCCTATCAGTAACCTCAGTGAGAGAAACCTGATCCTTTCCCCCGACGAAGTCAGTGGCAAATCATTCAGCTGTTTTAAGGGACCAGTAGGAATGCCTGAGCTCTGATGCCATAAGTCTTATCTTTTTTACCCTGTTGCTTTTCAAAAGGATAAATTTTAGAGCACTGGTCCAGTGTAGGCGAGGGAAACAATGAGGGAAACCTTCAACAAAGATCGGTTGGTGGGGATGGTCAGGAGCAGGAGGCAGGTCTCCTGGGCACCAGCAACACATTCCCAGCAAAGAGGGGAGAGGAATAACCCAAACTTTAAGGTCTCAGCCTGTTTTCTAAAATGGGAATAAAAAATACATTGAGGAAATGAAGCAGTGCGTTCCTGAAGTCTGATTTCCCTGGATTGCATTGTACAATGCAGGGGTTACGAAAGCAAGCCTCACGTGCTTTTGTGCAGAACACAATAGCAAAGGTTTTATTTGCATTTGTCTGAAGTACAAAACTGGCATGTATTTTATCAGCAAAGACAAAATATGCTGGAGTTCAATTTTCTTTCCAAAGAACTTTCCTTCCTTAAAGAAATGGCTCTTTCATCCTTTCAACAACAACTTTCCTCACAGCCCACTGGGAGTGCTGGTGGGTAATGAGAATGGCTTACTGCTGAAAGGTGGGAACGGCGCTGCTCTAAGAGAATTCAAAGACACTTTGTTTTAAGTAAACTGGAAATTAGCGACATTACAAACACAGCTGTTGATTTAGCTGCACAGCCCAGCAAGGCAAGCTCAGGCACTCCTGATCCTAGGGCTCAGCAGGGGGAGATGAACAACTCCAGCCTTTTGCCTTTGGTGCAGATTTACTGCAAGGAAAAGGCTCAAAGGAAGGGTGGTGGGCACAGAGCAGCTTCCCCAGGTCTCTCTACTGAAACCACAACAAGACTCTGGTTTGCCCATAGTCACTATTTCTGCATCTAAAGGCGGACACGCATTCCGTTTGGTAGGTCCATGGAGTCCCTGCAATGCTTGGTCCCTATGCTCAGAATAAGCTTACAGATGCCATTTGGCATTGCCTGTGGGGTGCAGGTCTCCTGGCAGGACTCCAAAACTCTGCCGACCCTCCCCGGGAGCTCTGAGTCACATCTATATTGCAGAAAGCTGAACAAACTAGGGGCATTCTCTTTCATGTTAACAAAATCCTGAAGTACAAGGTGGAGATTCCCAGCAGCGCTGGGCAGCCTGAGGGAAAAGATCTTACTCTCCATCACTGGTGCTGCTCCTGCAAAAGAGAATGGCACATCTCCCACTGTGCAGCACCCTCCTGGGGCAACTCAGCTCCCAGCAGGGAAAAGGGGCTTCTCCCCTTGTGTCAAGTCTGTCCCTACTCCTAGATGTCAAGAAATGAGGTTACCATGCGTGACACCTACCGGCTCCAAGCACTGAGCTGGAGAGCTGTGACCCCAAAGCCCTGGGCACTGCAGGGCCTCAGCATCCAGTAAGCGCCAAGGCACGTGCGCATGGTGGGCACGCCTGGCAAGGGCCTCTCTGCTCGGGTGACAACCCACCCAGCAGCACTGGGCAGCACACAGCATGCCCCAAATCTGCTGGGACAAACTCCTGGGTGAAAAGAAGGATGCAGGTGGGAAAACAATTCCCCACCAGGAAAGAGATCATCTGTGTGCAGGCACTTAAAGGCAGTGCCCGACTGCCCAGCACTTTGCACTCGAGGACTCCTGCTGACTCCAGTGCTGGCCAGTAAGTCTCTGAGGCCGAAACCCCAGAAATTTTGAAAAAAAATGCATGTTCTCAGATGTTTTGAATGGACAGCTAGGGATCCGTTTTAATGGTAAACAATTACATTCCTCTGTCATCTGATACTTTTTAAATTTTGGGGAGGGGGGAAGCTTTCTGAGTTTTCAATAGTCCCTTTGTTAAAGCATCTGTTACTCACATAATTGAAAAGATGTTTGTTCAGTGGTATGCTTGAGAGTACAGTTATTTAATCTTAATGATAAAGCCCTGAGGGCAGAAAATCATAAGTAGAAACCCCTTGTTATTTATCAAAAAGAAAAAAAAAAAAACCCCAACCAAAAACCCAGGAAAGAAAGAGAGAACGGAGACACCTCATCTATCTTCAGGCTTAAATTTGTGCTTGATGGAAAACTATTGAGACAATTTGCAACTTGCTAAGTTTTCTGGGAGTCTGGGACTAGCTGAAGTGTGAGGGGGGCAGGGAAGTGGGGTGAAGACAAAAATAAAACAAGGAGAGAAAACTGTTGCTTGGCAAGGTTTTTTTGGGTCAAACAAAGAGCTAGTTGTAGTTTACAGCATGACATAACATTTGATTAATTTTTGCCTGGGGATGTTTTCACACTTAACAGTGTAAATCAAAACCTTCTATTAATTACAATGTGTATAAAAAGATAACCATAAGCAATTTCATGTAGATGCTGTATTAGCCCCCTACTTTTTGTTCCCTCTAAAGAGTGGCTGTTATTTCCTGCAAAACTCCGTGGAAATGCTTACACGTTACGAAAGTTATCCAAACGCTTTAGAAAACCAAACAGCATTTGCATGGAACACAGGGCTTTCCTGCACATTGAATTACTGCACAATATCCTTAGGGTAGACAGACTTTACGGCTGTTAAAGGGAAACCATGTAAGGGACTTATTTTGACCTGCCTTGTGTTTCTGATAATATATAATTTTTATGTGGGTGATTTAGAAAAGAAAAATGGCAGAATGGGCTCTGAACTGTACAAGACACTGCATCTCCTGAAGCTTAGTTCCCTGGTAAGGGACAAATGTGCAAGTGCCCAAGGGCCACACCCACAGCCAGAACAAAACCCTCTGCAGGTCAGTGTCCGAAGTGTGGGCACAGCCACCCTGCTCCATTGTGAAGAACTACAACCCATCTCACCTACCTGCTCCTCCTCAAGTCCCAGGTAGCTGCGGCTCTGCAGAATAATTTACGCCTCAGCTGCCTTAATTTTGTGAGAGCACAAGGCCTAATAAATCCCTCTGCAGCTGGGTCTGACCAGGACAGACTGTTTTCCGAAATGCTAGTAACTCCTGAGGGTCAGTGCACAAGACACGCTGCTGAAGAGCAGGACTCGGGCCATGGGGTTCTCTGGGTCCATCCTTGCTGGAGATCCCAAGGGAGCCCAGCTGCCTGCGGTACCCAAAGAGGCCAGGAAGCTACTGGTCTATGGTACCATCCAGCTGCCTGCCACGGCACCTTCCAGCCGCGACACCAGAGAAGCCAAGGAGAGTTACTGCAAGCGATTGCACGCCACAAGTCCCCAGCGCATGTGTGTTTGTGCACAGCCCGTGCACAGGAATTGCTCTGGAGGAAACCAAGATGAATCACAGCCAGACTTGGAGACAGAAAAAGGCCCCAACAGGCAATTACTAGTATTTTTGTTTTGTTCAGTGCATTTTATTGGGAACTTTTTATACCTTGCACACTAAACTAGCAGGTTGGGTTGTTTGGTTTGGTTTTTTTTTTTTAATGTAATATTTACAAAAAATTCCTAACAATAACATCAGCAGCACTGCAGAAATACAGCCTACTGCTCACGCCAGAAAGTTAAAGCTGCCGATCATGTGTTTTGTGTAAAAGCGAAAAGAAACCTCAAGCCCTGCATGTGAAAACCACATCTGCATTATTAGGGGAAGACAGCACGGAGCAGAGTGCTTCGCAGAAAAGTAGCCGTTTCTGAGGGTTTCTTGATAAGCGAGAGATGCAGGGTACTGACAAGGGCTGTAAGAGTTTCACAGGAACGGTGCAGGCTGAATCAGCTCCTACCAACCGCACACGCCTCTGGCTGGCTGTGATCGTGAAAGCTAAGTGCATTAGAGGAGCACAAATGAAGAAAATAACGACCAAAACAACACCACCTCATAAGCTCTGTATGGTCCAAGTTGTGCACGGAGCAACAGCCCCATGATGGGAAAACATTAATGCTTTTTATATTGGTAATCATCTGTAACATGAGCAATTAAGTACAGTACTAATGGACTATAGCCAAGAGCCTGGTACTAATATTAAAAACTGACAGAGATGAATAGGTTTGGAAGGAAAACTAGGCTGACAAAGACATTTTTATGAAGTGCTTGGGCCTATTTGGAATAACCCAATCAGAGGCAGGTCCAGACCAGCCATGCCTAGAGTGACAATAACGCATTCATTGGCATTATGCGATGCCTGCTATGCTTTAAATAAAAACACCCATTGCTTCTACTCAGAAACCTGCACTTTCATTATTATACTCATTAATAAAACAAAAGTTGTCTAACTAATATACAAATAACACTTACTGAAACACTGGCAGCCTTGCCTTATTTTAAAATGAAAACAGTTACTGGAAACATGAACTGTATTACGTGATAAATGAATCAGCTGAAAATGCACACAAAACCTTTCTTTCCCTTTTACCACAGAAACAAAGCAAACGCTGCCCCAACTGAAGCACTCTACCTACCTACAGCACACCAGCAGCTACCACCACAAGCCTGCTCCAAACAGCAGGGTGCAGAGCAATACATTCCCCAAAGCCTTTAAATCTGGCTTTGTTTCAGCTTTTGCCATCCTTGGTACCATGAATCTGCAGCCACATGGTGGCTTTGCAGAGGTTATAAACACCTTTAGAGAAAGCAGTATTTCTTCATTGGATTTGCTAGACAGAGAGACAATTCTGCCCTCTCCAATGCTTGTATATTGTGCTTGGGGGTTTTTTTTTGTTTGTTTGTTTGCTTGCTGTTAATGGGGTTTTTTCCTCAGTCTCTTTTTGCCCTTTGAAATTGTGTGTAAAACTCCACCTTGCAAAGGTGAACTCGGAGAGGCTAGGAAGGTGGGATGAAGTGCCTGAACTGGGACGTAAGTGCCATTCCACTCCTCAGCATCCTAAGGATGTCACTGAAAGGTGGCTGCCTTGATACACCTGAGCAGCCTTGATATGCTAAAGCTGATGCAAACAGCCAGTAGCTTCTCTTGGGAGAGAGCTGGTTAACACAACATGGATGCCCTTGAGATCCAGTTGCACAGATGAATAGCAAGGCTAAGTCAAACAGCAGCAGGGCCAGTGAAGTTAGGGAACTGCCTGTCCTGCCTCCAGTAGGCAAGGAAAGGCCAGTGGGATTCAGAAAGGAAAAATCATGAGATTTACTCAGCATTTGCTTTCCAGTTTAATTCAATTTTCAGTCTAACTGTACAGCTCACCTTCAAGTTTGAAAACGTATGTGTGTCCTGAATCACGAGCTTGTGTATTCCTGCACTGCAATTCTAGTTTTAGATTAAATGTCATCTGAGCACTTTGGCTATAAACGAGCATTACATTTACAGGTGCCGTAGTTAGAATTACCAGCTGAAACAAACCATGACAATTTCATTTACTTTTTTCCCAAGTCTGAGGCTTAATACAGCTTTCCTGTGGTGGGAAAAAAGCATCTAACACTAGAAAAGTGAGACTGGATGAGTCACTGAGGTTTTTTGTATACGTGTTTTGGTTTTTCAGACCAGATTTAGTAAAGCACATTTTAGGTAAGCTCAGGGCTAACCTAAAAATCCTGCAAGACTTTTTCTCCAAATGCCACCTTTTGATAGCTTGCCAGGGATGTGGAAAATAGGTGCTGCCTCATATCAGACCTAACCAGAACTACATCATAGACTGGCATCCATGAACTTAGATTTGAGTTTTTCAGTGTATTAAGACCAATCTAACCATAGAAGACTCTTTCCCCAGACCAGGTCAAATCAGACAGAACTGCTTTTTAGTAGGCTGGAAAAGCTTTTCAATCTGGAAGGCATCACAAGTCTGCTCAGGTTTTCCAGTGAGCACAATGGGTTTGGTGGCACTTCACAGCATACCCAAGTAACTGCTGAGTCAGTCACACACACCGTCTCTATGCATGGGAGTGCAATGCAAGGGTTTTGCATGTAAAAAACCCCAACAAAACACTAGCATTAAACGTCGTCAGGAAAGCAGAAGAGAGAGACAGGGGTTTACAGAGTATTTGTGAATGGCTCGTTTACTTTTCCACAACTACAAGAGATGTGCTCTCAGTGACTCTAGGGTTTCAGCACAGAGCTCAGCAATGCTCCCTCTGCAACCCAAACCCACAGAGACCTAATGCTTATGTGTGCCTGGGTCTCCTCTGTCAAATAACATCCCCCAAAGAACATCTGGCAAGGGAAGAGCCAGACTGCCAGTTGGAAACCCATCAGCTGGCTTGGGTGCAAGAGGAAGCTCTGAGACTCTCAGGGCTATAATGATGGGGGGAAGAGCTGAATACCCACAATCTGATGAGTCAATAAAACAATCTATAACATTTGTCTGCAACATGAAGGCAGGGAAAAGCCCCGTCTGACATGCACAGCAACTCACTCACTTCGCTCTGCTGCTTGGCTCAATCTCCAGAAAGCTTCTAACATTTATAATGGCATTCATTACATGTAACTCCTCTGTGCACCCAAGCCCTTCCGCTGGAGATGTCTCCTGTAAATGAGCGCAATCAAATCTCCCACCCTCCTTGAGGATGGTAGCATCTCCCTTGGAGAGGCCAACACTAAGGTAAGGAGAGAAACTGTCCACTGAGCACAGCTCTGCCGTGCCACCTTTTCCACAGGCAAGTACAATCTCTTCCTGAGCCCAGCAAAGTAACTTGTCTCTGCCCAAGAACAAGAGACTGAATTTTCCTTATCTGAGCTGAAAATTGCTGAGCTTTTATTCACATTTGCTTGTCTAAGGAGAAAAAAAAGAAAACAACAACAAAAAAGAAATAAAAAAAGATAAAAGAAGAAAGAAAAGAAAAAGCCCCAAGAGTTGTTTCTAAAAACCAAACCAAAACAACATTCCAGCTCCAGTATTTTATTCAATGTGTGCTGGCTTCACAAGCCCTGGAAGTTATTATCTACATGGGAAGAATAAGAAATCAACAGTTCTGACCAGTAACAATGGCTGCAGAGAAAGAGTGTTTGGCAGCAGCTCACAGGCAGGGAGGAGGGAAGGAATGCAATGAAGAAGAGGAATGCAACGCTCTGCATGACCTACAACATTAACAGCACCCTGCATTGTGGGCCACTCCATTATTTTGATCAAAACTACAATTTGCTTAATTGGTATTCCTAAAAAATGACAGAAGACAGGTGTTTGTATCAATTAGCTGCCGTTTCTTGTTTTTCCTTGAGTATGTTTTCCTCAATTTTGCAGCTTCTTTAACTGGAAAGCTGTTGCAAAAATTAAGATATATACCAAAGAAAAATCAGATGCTGGTTTTATTTATTTAGTCACTGGAGACAGACACTCTGGTTTAAATTACAATGGATTATCTGACTAAACTGTTGGGGGAATATTTACTAAATCTTTAAGAAGACTCCCTCTCTTTTTCTCTAATTCTTTATAAAATGCTTTGAAGGCTTTCCAAATTAATTTTTTCATTATTAAACAAGCATTTCAGATTTGTTATCTTACCTTTCATAATGTCTGCGAGTACATGTAGCAGCACTTGTGCTTCCAGGGTTACCACCTAATTCATCATAAATATGTTTCCATTGTCGACGGGCTGTTATCTGTAAAAATGGCAAGGGAAAATTTAATCTTGCATCTTTACAGATTCTACAGCATTTGAGTTCACAACAACAAATGCATGTATGACACTTTCAGAACAGCATGTACTACAAGCACTATAAAAGCTCCTACAGAATATACAGAGTACACAGAGCTTTGGGTGTCTTTTTAAATTTTTTTGGTAAGTTAACACTATGTCTATTTTCTTTCTCTCTAAAATGGAGTGATCTGACTAATTCCTTATCAAGTCACAAGCAATACAGACTCACAAAAGAGAATCTCAATCAATATAGGGTCATTAACCATCAGAAGTTATGCAGACAAATCCCACGGTGAATTATGAAAATGAAGCTCAAACCATACTCAGCACAAATAATGATTACATAGTTATTTTAACTGAATTAGAGAAAATAAATCTGCTGCAAAACCCAAATCCACCACAGAATTCCGTAAATCCACAAAACCATAGTCCGTAACTCTATATGTTACAAGCTGTTTATTTTTATCCATTTATGTCTGTAAAATATACAGATCAAATACTAATGAAATCTTAACGTACTCCAATGTTAATATTTGAGCTATGTACTTTATTGGACCATGCTGATGAAAATAAACATCTTGTAACATATTGAGTTGCATACCACGGTTCTGTTTTTTTGTACAGAAATTAGGATTATACAGAATAACAGATGGAAGACCTGGCAAAAGGATTGTTTCTGAATGCCACTTCATCATTTTATATATTTCGCTATATTTAAAACAGGAAGAAAAACAGGAATAGGACAAGCACAACAGATCACCCTTGTTTGCCTGCAGCTCATAAAGAAGGCCGGTAGAAAACTGTGGGGGCAATTTGGGGAGAATTTTGTCATTTTCTGTGGAATGCCATGGATTTTAATATATTCAGCCCTGGAGGCTTCTTTGGAGTTACCAACAGAGCAATCAATGGCATTTACTGAGGAGCTAAAGGCAGAAATCAGAAGAAAACAAATATTACAACTTGCAATCTGAGGCCTGTAATTCTAATCTAAACAAGAGGAGATAGCTACCACCATTAAATATTACAGGGTAAGAGGTGTTTCTGTTTTGCCCAGTATAAAGGGAAAATCCTTCCTTTGCAGAAATTAGTCTCCAAAGCCAAAAGCATGGCTGGAGACATTTGATAATGTCACAATTTCTTCAAATTTATTGTTTGCAGTGTTCTCCAGAAAACAGCAGCAGCTTTAACTCACTATTAGCACCTGAGCACAGATTGCACTGATAGATACTTCCAGAAAATAAAGGTGTTTTATCTTAAACCTTATATAAAGCTAAATGAGCTGACTTCATTCACTAATTTTATTTTCTGTCTTTTATAATAAGCCCGAAGACTACCAGCACAAGGATTCAAGCAATTCAAGGATAAATTCTGCACAAACAAATTATTTCAATACGAATCAAACACTCATCTGATGGTAAGGTTCATCCTAAGTCTATTTCATTTCAGTTCTTATGCTGTCTCTTCCCCAGGCTACCCACACTTCTTATTACTACTGAAGTGCTTGAAGAACCAGAGTCCTAATGAGCCATAAAGAACATCACATCCTGAGAATATGACTGGATGCTCCTCCTGCAACCCAAGAGGTCAAATGAGAGTTGGACCAAGTACCCTGCTGTGGAGGAATGCCTGGATGGGGAGCTACCTCTGGTCCTGCCTCCCACATTCCACTGGTCCTCACAACAGGGGACAGAGCTGTGGCCAGACAGCCCTTGCCTTCTTGTAGCTCCCAAAAAATCTTGAGGACTGCTGCAATTGAGCCTATGGCAGGCTCACGGACAGGGGAATGAAGGTGTACGAAGCTGCTCTGGGGTCTGTGCTCTGGCCCTCTGACAAGCACAACCTGGCACGGCTTGCAAGGCTGTCCAGGACCTGAAGCCTTGGCTAAGAGGAGTGCTGCTGTGCAGAAACTTTAAATGAAAGCCAAGGATTAGTTTGCAGGAGGACTACTCTAAGTCCCCCATATAAACATCCTGATGTGACTAAGAAGCATGGTCTCCATTTTCAAAAAGAAAACTTTAGAGCCTTACTCTCATTTACCATGAGCTGAGTCCAGAGTTCATACTCAAGCTGGAACACTAGTAAACATAACTAACTTTAAGGGGAAAAGTGAATCCCTTTGAAGTCCCTGGATCATTTTTGGTGTCTTTTTCCTCTAAGCTGCTTAGAATAACAGTATTTTCACAAACATTTGCCCAGCTTTATCCAATTCTGCATCTGCAATGGACCAGAGCTCCTTGGTTATTAGCTGAGTTGTGCCCTCCCACATACAGAGCTAAGTTTAAATTTGACATTCCCTGAAACAATTGTTATTCTAACAAAGCCTGGGGTTGAGTTTTCCCCTGCTCTGGAAAGTTTATTTTTTATGCTTAATAAACTTCAAAGGACTAAAGGAACTGATTAATTACATCCTTAAACAATCTGAATGAAATGGTTTAGTGAGGAAACTGCACCGCTGTCATGCAGGGCAGGACTGCTCAAGCTGTATGCCCAGGCTGACCATATTCAAACTGAGGACTGCCTTCCTTTCTCATACAAGTTCTTCCCAGCCATCTCAGTGACCAAACTTCCCAAGGAGTCAGGAAAGGGTAATGCTTGGCAATGCTCTGCTTATGGTTGTGGTTCCTACCAAAAATGTCTGCCTCTGCTGCTTTAGTTTTCGGATTTGTTTTTCCTTACTCCTAACAGCATACACACATATAGCTCCCAGTGCCTGCCACGTTTCTGGAAGTGCAGGATGGTCCAGGCTAACCCATTAATCAAGGCGATTTCACAGGCAAGTGTCATGTCTGACAGCTTCACATTCCAATGCTGGCTTTAGTTTTAAAGCGACCTTCTAGGTTGCAGAGGCCTCCTGTAATTTGCTCCAACCTACAGCTTCAAAATGCTTAAGCTGGGCCCACTGGAAGCCAGCACCTTTGAAAATGTCTGTGACATCCTTCTCAACCAACAGAAATCAGAGTTAAGCAAGAGACTGGCCTGTCCAGGGACCTAAGAGCAGATTTGAACTGGTTCCTATAAGCACAGTATTATGCAGTGTCTGGTAGTCAAGAAAAAACAAATAAAAGCAATGATTTTATCTATTAAAGCAGAAGACTGTTTATACACATGCTTTTAATGGTGTCTTCTGCTCTGAGAAATCTCAAGGTCTTCTGCACGGCAATCCCAGCTCCCAGCTCCCTTCCTTGTGAAAGGCTTCTTGCTTATTTCCCGCTGCAAACATAATGGGGGATTTTCTGGTCATGGTACATGATGTTCACAGCTCTCTTCAGAACTCTGGGTATTAGCTCTGTATGAAAGAAACCCAGTTAGCTCTGCATTCCACTGATACACCAGTTTCTTGAGGCCTGCCCAGACGCAGGACTGTTGTATATGTCAATCACTAATTTTTAAAAACTAAAGCACTTTATTGTTGCTTCCAAGAGGCAGCAGCTAAGTGGGATCCCACTGACCTTTGGCAAAATCTAAGCTGCTACACACTCAAGGTTAAGCTCCACCTAACTTCCTTTTTACCCTTTATCTTTCTAAGACATCTCCAGGTAGAGTCCATTTAGCAGCACAGCCTTCTGCAAACATGCCAAGGAACTCCTTTTATGTTGGCTCAAAAGGAAAAATGCTACTTCATAACTTGCCAAGGACAACTCTTTAGGTAAGTCCCAGAAGTTCCCCATCTATGAACATCTGCACCTTTTAGTCACTTGACTTAGAGTGACTGAGAGAATTCCAGGCAACGGCTGTTAAATGCCAATGCAGCTGAGCCCCCTACAACATGGCATTGTTTTATATTTCATCTAGTGATTTGGGGACATTTTAAATCATTCATACTGTGAAGGTCTGCTACAGAGAGTGCTTTCCAATACACTCTCCTATTATTAGTAACAAAGATGCTCATCTCACATATCTTTGTTTAAGAGAAATATGATTCCACCAACTACAAGGAGACAGCTTCATCTGTTAAGGCCTTAAACCAGTTTGTATGGGTCACTATTTTTATTAAGCCTGTATTATGTTCAACAACAAGTACAAGGGAGTGTGATATTACAACTAAGCGACAACTAACTAAGAATCAGTAATCAAAGGGAGGAGAAATTACTCTCATAAGTACTCTAAATGGAGAGCCCTTAAATACGACACACAATCACAACTTGGCACTATTAGATATCCCGTATGTATATACCATATGCAAAGGTAATGCTCTCTGTCAAGCCTCACTGGATCCATTCCAGCCCCTGGTGGGGGGAAGTCAGATGGCTAAGAAAGTTGTACTCTGCATCTCAAATCCAATCTCTGGCTGTTCTCAGTCACTTTTAGATCCTTAACTGACAGGACTGGACTCAAAAACCTTGCACTCTTCTGTGAATCTGTGCAGAAGCTGAAAAACATTGCATATGATCCATGCTTGTTTCTCAAAAATGTTTTTTAGACTCCATTGAAACATCTACATATGAACAAAGTGGGCAAGGCAGTGGATAAATTAAAAATGGGCAGACTATAATTGTTCTGCCAAATAAAAGGATGTAAAGTTTGCAACTGCTTTAACTGGGAAGGTTTCTATGCTTGTAAAAAAATTGTCATCTGATCACTTTAAGCTTCCATATGTCATTTCAACCAATCTTTTATCTGTTTCCTGTTCATAAAATGGCTGTCACATGTTGAAGTCAGATATCTACTTTCAAATACTATTTTCTTTACAATACTCGCAGGAGAAAAGATCTATTTCTTTCTCACTGCACAAACCAGAAGCTTGTGAAATTTTAAAACCGATTAAAGATGATGAAGCCCTTGTAATGGACAAATGGTTTGCTCAAGTCAGATGGAAGGGGCCATAGAGATAAACGCATACTAAACAAGGCAGGTTTGAGAAAGCCTTTGCACTCCATGACATCTCCTCCTCAATAGATGGTGGCACTGTGTGTAAGAATGGTAGATTCTGCTCAACACTGAATTACATCACTCACCTGAAATTTCTGCATCTAAGTAGACCTGCCTAAGATCCTAGAACTGGTAACTGCGGTCCATGTCACCCCTACCACCCACTGGCTTGTGGAAAATGAGACAAAACACAAAAGCTTCTCAGCAGTGCCTGCCATTATAAAATAGATACAAACAAATGCAGTAGGCAAACTCAATGAATATCAACTGGCCATAAAAATATAAAACCCAGGGTGTGCACAGGTCAAAGTATTGCAACAGCTAGCAATATAATACTCAGGGAATTTAAAGCAAAGGCAGATCCATATTGAGGATGAGACTGTTACCAGAAGAGAATGAGGTCAGGAAACCTCATGCTCCGTATACAACTTAAATTGCATCATAACAGTCCTCCCAACTTCAGCTTGCCTGCAAAGAGCACAGATGCCACTCATCATAGAAACAGGATCAGTCCCATCGTTTCAGACAGTCACTCTCCAACCAAAGTTGGGCTCACGGGTATGTCAGAAGGTGTGAGCTGTGCTTGCCTTGCCGTTTACTGAACAGCAAGCAATTGCTTAGTTTACTATGAAGAATAAGCACTGCTGGTACATTTTCATTCAAGGTGACAAATGCCCCCAAACAACAGAGAACAACTGTCATCGAGAGAAGGACAGGAGCTTTGAGGCAAATGTGGACTGAAGCTACATTCAGTCCTACTGAGGACTGACATTCTCATGTATGTGATCCTTCCCGTCTGATCCTGTCACGTTCCTCAAACCTGGCTCTCTGGCCTTGTGGTCACAAATGTAGTATGAGATACTACAGAGGGCTGACATTCTCATGTATGTGATCCTTCCCGTCTGATCCTGTCACGTTCCTCAAACCTGGCTCTCTGGCCTTGTGGTCACAAATTCACAATCCTATTCTTGCTCTGCCTCAGGTACAGAGGCTCACCTGCTCCAGCATGTCTAAATCCATCCCTCTCCATCTGGCACTAAAACTCAAGTCTCTCCAGCAAGCCACCACTTTGGCATCTCTGCTTCTGTACTCGGTCCCCTCAAGCAAACCTGAAACATTGCTGGGCAAATTGCTCACCTCCCTGAGCACTCTGAACATACCACTCTCCCTTCAATCTCCCTCCTGGCCTTCCCTAGTGCTCTGGATCAAGTTCACGATTTTAGCCCTCATTTTTGTTGCACTTTACAACTCAAGCAATTACTGTTGGCTCATAATTGCTGTAACGATCTATCTATGGTAGCTATTCATTCATACATACCCATGAGCACGCCTACACACACCCCTGTGCATAAGCATGGTATGTGCTGATTAATGAAAGATAGAGAGACAATAAAAGCCAAACCAAGCAGGTATATTTTTTAAGAACGTTAGATTTCACGTTTCACAAAATCCCAGCCACACCCATGCTAGCCAGCCCAGGCTGCTGATGCACAGAACAACATGCTTTATTGTATGGAAGGAAAACAGTGAGTTTTGCATTTTGGTTCAAATGACTTTCAGTTTCTTGATAGTGCATTTCTTCTTGTCATTTCTCTACAGCACAGATATGTCCCAGATTACTTCGTAAACAAAGCAAAAATAATTTCTTTCATCCAACTGCAGCAGGAACTGAACAACTTAATCTGATCATTGTGTGCAAAGAAAATATTTCCAGTGACGACATCTTCCTATGTCAATTGTTTTTTTATTACAGATGTCATCTTGATGTGCCATATTAATGCAGCTCTTTCTTCTCATTTCAAGATTTTAATCTAAGTTTGTTGCTCTAATATTTTATTGGTTCAAAATACATGCTGTAAAATCCGTGGCCATCAAATTTTCCTGTGAGCTAAAAATAAACTGCTCTTGTCAGATATGGTTAGCTGATAAAAAGTGTCAGAGACTTTTCTGAATTACTTTGATAACTTCCTGTTTATGTGGTACTGACCCTTGTCTAATAAAGATCTTTTACACTTGGAATAAGAGAAGATTCTGCAGCATACTATTCCTTAATGGACAATGCTGATTACTTTTGAAAGCCTTTAATACATTTCCCATATTAGACATGAACAGATGTCAGGGATGTTGCCAAGGGAAATTTCTTTTATGCAATCTTGGCTTGTTGTACAATAATAGCCCTTTCTCAACATGGGAAAAAATTACAGACCCAACTAATTTCTTTGACAGGGAAGAGTTACATATGTTTTCCACTTGTAGTTTTTACGACAAGTTTACAATTTTGCCAAATCTGGAACTAATTGGGAGCGTTTCCAAAAATGGTCCAATAAACCCACAATGAGTACAGCCTAAAATGCAGCAAATGATTGTTTGCATTTACATTTTTTTTTTCTAACAGGGAAAAGTTAGATTGCACAATTATTTCATTTAAGTTACTTAAACACTTACTGTTTCATATCCTCCCAGTTTTTGAGCAGCTTGAAACATAGTCCAAAGGTTAACTGTTAGAGGGACAATAAGTATTTAGATAAGCATTGCATTAGCCAACATATTTCAAAGAAATGTAAATTCAACAGTTAAAAAAAAAAGAAAAATAGAGAAAAAAAAGCTCACAGCCCCAGAAAAAGCTCCTGTGAAACATTTTCCAAAGAGGTATTTACATAATCTGAAGAGTAAATATTAGCCCATACTATATATATTTTTAATTACATATAAGAGAACACACAGATTCCTTAACAGGACTGGAAAAATACACTGAGACAAAGGTAATGGGCTCATTTGACTTTGCTGATAAGAGACACGGTATAATGACTGTAGCATGTTTCTATAACTTTGATAATAAAAATTACTCATTGGGAAGAATGTTACTTTTAATTATTTGTTTAATACTGGTTTCATTAGCAAGCAAGCAAGAGCCACACACTGGCTCACAGAGCAGGCCTATCGATTAGACGACACCCAATATTTACTGCAGCTCAGATAATGGGCTCCATAATCAATGAACAATAAGCTGCGTTCTAGCGGGCCCTGCGTGAATGAACCCAGATGGAGCACGAATGAGCATTACTGGAATAATTACACTGTGGCTGGTTGTGCCTTGCCCGTGGCTCTGGGGTCAGAGGCACAGAGGCAACTCAATTCAAAAGATGTGCTGGGAGAGAGTTGTTATTTCCTGCAGAACTTCTCCCCTTTCACGTGCTTTTCATTCTGGCCCCCTGTCCCATGAGGCCACTGCTTGCTGGTGTCAATTTTTTTTTCTTTATTTTATTTTATCTCATTAAATTGTTAGAAGAAAAATTCATGTCAGCCTTGTCAAAGATGCATGCACAATTCCACCAGCAGTGAATCCCCACAGACACACTACAAATACTTGAGGCCAGCAGTAACACTGCACCATGGAGAACGGGATCTCTTTCTCCGTGGAGGGATACTCTGCTGTAGTGTACGTACTGCCTCTTCCCACCAACCCATTTATATCAGCAATGTCTGCACAAGCCTTGCTGGTCAAATACAGAGCCCCATCCTGCAAACATTTCTGCTCTTCTCAGCATACTCACTCTTGGTATTTAAGTATTTGCTGGATCAGGCCCCTACTTCATAATGAATGTAGGCAAGTTTCAATGTACTCCAGGTAAATGCTAGCAGTGGGCCCTACCTCCAGTGGGCAACTTTAGAAATAATACTTGAGCTTGTCTTTTAAGCCCACCCTGTCTCCATGCTTGAAGGAGTGCAGAATAAAATGGGGGGGGGTGGTGGAATTTCTTCAACACAAAATGTTCTGAAAGCTTCATTGAACCTTGTACTGCTTCAAAGCTATCAAGAGCTTTGCTTAGGCCTTGATTTAATCTGAATCAATGCGTAATGCAACGAAGCTGTTCATAGTACATTAATTTTACTCCCATTTCAAGCAGCCAGTTTTCAGACAAACACTGTAATCATTTGGAGTTATATAAGTTTATAATGGCTGCTGGAGGCCTGTTGCAATCAGTGCCAATTGCTATTAGGTATGTAAATTGTTATGTAAAACATACAGGTTTGACATTCTTCATCAAAATAACACATGGTTTTAATCTCGGAGATAAATTAGAGTAAATAATATTTCAATCCACGGCGTTTTCCCTTTAAGGAAATGAAGTATCATTCAATCTATAGATAAGGAGGAAAAATACTCCCATTTACAGCTTTTGTTGGAAACTGTGAAAGATCTACATTGTGCTGCAATATTTATGCAAAATTCAGTTTCAACTGTATCTTCTCCACATACAATTAATTTACAGATTGTGGCACTATAAACTGCACATGCCAAAGCAATTCTAAACATTGCATTCTGTATTAAGCAGATACTGTCTGGTTTTATTCTCCAAAATCAGTAATTCATTAACTATAAACTCATTTTGGGGCTTAAAAATATGATCCCTTTTGTGCCTTTCTTGACCCTCTTTAAATGTCTTCCTTTAATATTTGTCCTTTCCTAAAGAACATCTGGGCACAATAAAGATACGTCATATTATTAACTCAGAAGAAAGGCATTACAGACTCTGCAGATTTACAAAACAGAAAACTAGAGAGTTTTCAACATGCCTATTTCTAGTCATAATCAGCGGATTTAAACCTATAAATATCCGGCAGCAACTACCCCAGAAGGAAGAGATGCAAATCTAGGCATAAGACACTGAAGTGCCTGGACTGGAAAACGTGTAGAGATAAACATGGTCCCTCCCCATCCATAAGGCTTTAAAATAGGCTTCCTGTGCAATTGCTTTCTCCAGAGAAGCCAAACCATTCTAAAATGTTAACAAGAAAGTGAGAAAAAGCATACTTACTCTGCTTAAAACCTAAATAGGGTATTCGTTCAATTGGTGTTTTCCTTTCTTTCATATATTTATAAAGAGCCACAAGGAAAGCCTGCTCATCAGCTCTGCATTCTTCACCTACGGCAATCTTTGATTTATCCTCACTTGAGCCTTTCTTACAGTTGCTGTTGTTACTCTTGGGTTTGGGCAAAGCTGACTTAGCCTCACATTTTACCTGGGAAAAGAAAAGATGTCATATCAGATCTCGGTAACCTTTAATTTTCACTTAAGGAACAAATACCTTCTCCTAGCAGAATGGATTGTTGAAAAAAATGAAGGCCAAACCACGCGACTGTGTTTGAGGGGACACAAAGGAAGCTATTTATAGAGCTAAATGTCTTGTTCTGAATCTTAGCCACAACATTTTTAAATAGCCACATCTTTAAATCATTATAACTCATTGGTAATGCTCTCCAGATCTGCATTTTTATGACTATACATTGCTATGTCACAGACAGCTTCCATCTCTCACATACACTTGCCATTAGCAAGTCTAATAATAACCCTCATTCCAGGATTGACACTGAGCATTGTCAACTCCCGTAGACAACCCTTGGAGCTGAGGGTGCTCAGCCCCTTCCAGGAATGCTCAGCAGCCAGCTCTGAAATGATACATTTTTCTGTCCTTTGGCCCACCAAAATAGATGCAAACCTTGGCAAGCTTTACTCAGGCAGAGCCCTCAGCACAGGAGTGGAGGTTCTACTGTAGCATGGACTCAAGTCAAGTGGATTTGAGCATCTGCTTAAACTTGAGCACAGCCCTAAGCATTTAGCAGAAGGGAGAGGATGGTAGCCGGAGCCTTTCCTGGTAGACACTGGCATCCCCAATGCACCTAAGTCCCAGAGCTCCAGGTCTCCCACTGGACTGCCCAGCAGATTAGTGCCAGTCAGGAAATCAATAAATTGGAACTGCTTTATGTCTCCTCAGTATTCATACGTGGGGAAAAATATCCAGTGAGACTGGCTTAATCCTGCAGTCCCTCCTGAAGATAATCCTCTCACTGAATCAAGCAAATCACAAATCGAGCATTCACTTAAGGTATGTATACCACAAAAAAAAAAAAAAAAAGAGCAGAAACCTGGTGTTTCAAGGCTCTCCATGACCAAGACACTGGGACCATGGGATCCAATACATTTCCAATGAAATACTGGAAGTTTTTTAACACAAGGTAGTGGAGATGGCTACATGTATTTTGGATTTGCACTGTCCCTTCAATGCTTCTGAGCGCCATCAGGAGCCTTCTGGCAGTTCCATACCCCATCCAAGACATGCCGTTTGTGCTCCCAGAGGGAGCAGGGAGACTCTTAAGAGCCATGTGGTATTTTAGGAGGACGCCACAGGAGAGCGGGGTATCCTGCTGCGCAGGAAGGCAGGAGCTCTTGGTCAAGCAACCCATGGACACTCCTTCAGAACGGTCACTTCTAAACCAGGTGCCTTCTGGCTACTTGTTGACAGTTTGGAAGCAACTGCATTATAGAAGCATTACATAAGTGCTTGTAAACAAACAACAAACATATCACTGGAAAGACCACAACCACAATATGCTTATTTTATCTTAATAAAGATACTCTGGCATTTCAGGCTCAGGGAAAGCAAAATCCTTATACTCCTCCAGGTATTAACTTTGCAGAAAGTACTGACTTCAGGTGATCTGCTCCACAGTTTTCCACAGATGCGGGACAAAGCAATGGTAGCTCCTAACCAGAGTGGACAAGTGGTTACTATTTTCCATGGCAACTGATGCTGCTGAAAAACCTCCATATTGGCCACTGCAGGGAACAGGCTCACTCCTCCCAGGCAATGCAGCAGGGACTGGGAAATGGACTTCCTGCAGATTTTTCTTGATCACTTGCTGCTGAAGTATGTCCAGAGTACTGCTTGATATTCTGCAGCTGCACAGTTCAAAAAGATGTGTTCCTATAGCACAAGACACCATCCTGTGCCTTTTAGTAGTAGACATGCTTGTTGATGAAAATTTTGTAAATATCATGGGTTTTATCCAGAAGTCAGAGGAGCTAACAGGATTTTTTTCCTATTAAATGAACTTCGGACTTCCTCATTCACTTTTCAGGTCAGAGCTGTAATTCCGTGACTTTTTTTACTTTGGCACGTCACAAAAATTATTTAACAGCTTCCACTTATAAAGTTTATATTACATTGTCATAGGTTTCAGTGCTTCACCAAAGACTGGGCTAACACTCCCAAAAGGAACGCCTGACTTCAATAATTTTAGGATTTTTAGCTGGAGCTGCAAATTTGGAACAAATTCACTAGACCTGGGAATAATTTTTCAGTTTTGTCACCCACTTGCTTGGATTCTCGTTTTCAAGCCGGATAATTCAGAACTATGTTTGCAAAGACAACCTGGGCATGAACTTTAAGTGCAATCAAAGCTCACTGCCGTGCAAGCAAACTAATGACGAGGTATACTACCCTCAAGGAGACACCTCAAGAAAGCCACCAGGAGAGGGAAAAATCTGTGGTACACACAACCTTCCCCTCTTCAGTCTACAGAGAAGCAAGGTCAAAGCCCCTGTGGAACTCAGAAGTGTCAATATGCGATGGGTGAACTCCAAGCAGTGTCAAGTTCAACAAAGCTTTGGTGAAGGCCACAATACTTCATCTGCTCAGCATTTGAGGCCCAAGCCTCACTTTTGGAACCTCCCCACCATCTGACAGGCAATATGGATGAATGCCATGACCAATGATTAATGAGAACCAAAAGGGCCAAATGCCATTCTGGGTCACACCAGTGTAAATCCAGCATAAAGGTATCAAAATCAGTGAGAACGATGCCAGATTTGCACCAAGCACCACAAACTGCCCTTCTCTTTCAAAACACAAACCCTGTGCCATAGCTGGGTTAAGTTGGATAAGATGGAGGTGCACTGAGAAGGGCTCTGGAACATCTGACCACCTCCTGCTGTGTGCTCCATCAGAGGCAAATGATTCATGACCAAATGGCCAGTGAACACTCACGAGTATGCCCGTGCACTTGTCTTCTCCTGCCAGAGGTCACACACAACACAGACCACAACAGACCTGCATTTTACAGTTTCCATCAGATAATGGCCAAGGCACTCGGAATAAATCTCCAGGTCTGAGAACATGCCAGGCCACCTGTGGCCACAGGAAAAGCATATCCTGGCAACTTTTAAATTAATTTCCCAGATCTTTGCTGCACAAATGAAGTGAGAGATTGACTTCGGCATTTGCACTAGGAGATGTAATGAACAGATTCATTTGGGGACAATTTCCATGTTTTACAAGTTAATCCTTTCAGTTCCTCAAAATGGTCAGACTAGCCAGTTTTAAAAAGCATTAGAACACGCTTTGAATTGGGAACGCTCTCTGGGAAGATGAAGCAGGTACAATGAGGGTCATCTGCTGGAGCCTGCAAGTTCCAAAAGCCTGTCCAGCACTGATGACACATCAAGTATGAAAGCCTCCAGAGTCCTGGGAGTGTTTCAAGAGAAGAGCTTGATATATCCCTCTCCAGGAGTGCTGATCCTGTTGGGAGCAGATGGCCTCGTACCACCTTCCCAGCCTGGGACGGAACTCCCCTTGGATCTTCCTCAGGAGGTACTAAAATGGATGCAGTGACCACCAAAGAGACCAAAAGCAAGAAGTGGCACACGAAAGGCCCACTTTCCCTGGCAGCACCTGCAAGTCCAGGGCCACCTTGCCTGTGCTGCTATCACTCTCTTTTTAACAAGCCACCTATACTGGAATTAACCCAGAGCTGCTTCTACCAAACCAGACACTTTTCCTCGTCAGGTAATTGTGATACCCTCAAAGCGCTCTGTTGGTGGTTCAAGGCAAATATGCCTAATGAGAACTACATTTTAAGAATTTAGCTTTCTAGTCACTGGCAGCTGAGAACATGAAATTCAGCAAGTCATGACAACTATGCAGCTTGCATTGGTCTTGACAGGCTCATAGCCACAGCCTTCAGAATGCCCCTTTTGCTGTTTCCCAGCCCAAAGCCATACAGCCACTGCAACTCCATCAGAGCCGCCACCCCACCACTGAGAAATGGGGCTGCTGCCAGACACTGAGTGACATGATCTGAGAATGCAAGCAGCACAACTTCGGGTCAGAAGGGATTTTATGTGGAACGAGAATATGGACAGGACTGCTAAACGCTTCAGCATCTGACACAAGTGGATTTGTCCCGTTTACATGAGCAGCGTTCAATCCTGCTCTCCACAGACCCACTGTCAGCATTAGCTGGACATGGAGCACTCGCAGAGCAGGATAACCAGTGGGGAAGTCCAACATGGAGCTTCAGGTGACAACTTAACATCCCAACTGTTCCCAGCAATGAGAAGACAGTAGGTGGATCCCTACTCCTCCCCGTCCCCAAATAACCTTCTCCTCCCTCTCCAGTAACCCACTGGCAGGGTCTGTACAAAGTGCAGTACATCTGCTGTAGAGGGTTTGCTTCACTGTCCTCCTCTCATGGAAGTGTATCCACAGCCCTGAGACACAGATTGATGTGAAGAGCCACAGTGAAGTCTGTGTGACTACATGCAAGGACATTATATCATGAGCATGTCTATTATTTATAATGAAATTAAGCTGGCCAAGATAATTAATGCTATTAATATCTGCACAATGATGAGCACAGTATGACTAGATAAATAGGCGGAATTACTTCTTATCTGAAATATCCTCCCATCTGACTAGCAGTGTGAACCCAAATATAAACAGAGAGGATAAACAACTTGGTATGAAGTGTTACTGTTGTTTTTAATTATCTAATACCTATATATCAGGTGCTGAAGAGGCAGAACTACTTGTGCTACAGTCTGGGGTGCTTTGACAATACAGTCCATGCTGCAGTTCACTGGCAATATTTAACATGAAAAATGGCTTGGGGGAAGGGTGAATCGAGGCAAATTGAGACATTTTCACACAACGGACTTTGCACATTCTTTCACAGAGAAAACAATCAGACAAACTCCATAGTATCTGGCAAGACCCCGCAACTCAGCACACCAGGCTCCACCGCCTCTTACCATGCCTGTCTAATACGATAGTACAGACTCCAACTGAGCACAATAGGGCACAAAAAGAAGAGAAACAGTGACTTAAGGGCAGAGCTTCATCATGAACTTCAGCCTCTTTTATCGTCATCAACAGAAGGCACAATTTTAACTGAACTCCTAGGGAGGAGGAGGAGGTGGAATTTAATTTGCCTTCCTATGAGAAACTGAGAGCAGAACACTTCCACTTGACCTCTTTAACCTCCTAATGTCCCAGGACATTCACTGTGTACAACAATACCAACACAAATGGATCTATAGATTCACTGTATTTCCTAAAGAGATGTTCACAACAGTGGAAGCGTTTTTCAGATACACATCCATCTAATTTACTGAAACAATAGATTTGGGAGGAGTTGGTGTAGAAATCCAGTATATGCTAATCTCTTTAGCTCTTTAGCTTAAAAGCATCAGTGACAAAGTTCTGCCTCAGATAAAAACCAAGCATTGCTCCAAGTAATTTTCCATCTTTGCACCTTAGAGTTTCAAATTAAATCATCTTGAAAGGACCCATTTGTGCTGCTCTTTTTTCTAAGAGAAGACCAAATTCCTATTTTAAACCACTCAGACAACACAGAAAATAGGATGCAATTTACACTACAGAAACTCCATTTTAAAATATTTTAGGGAAAAGACATAAACCCATAAATATCTTAAAGATTAAGTCTATAAACACTAATCAGCGATCCAATTTTTACTTGCAGTATGGGCTAAGCACTGCAGCACATACAGAAGACTCTGTAAAAGCATGCTCTATTCAGCAAACCGTGGAACATGCAGCTCAGCAGTAAGTATTAAAGAAACAGCCCAGATATTCTTTTGAAGCTTTCATACTAAGTTTCTGCCTTAATTTTTTTTTTTCCCCCTAATTTAAAAATGTCGAGATCTTAACATCAGGGTAATGTCGTTTCTGTTTGCTTCTTGGAAACCATTACTGAGGCAGCTCTTGTTTCATAGTCTGTTTATCTTCAAACTTATATTTAGAAGTACATTGTAACAGGGTGAGCTGCTCCGAGGTTTATTTTTAATTCGAAGATACTGTCACAAACTATGTTTGTGTGTCACAGAATGTGAAAACTAACACTAGATGCCAAGAAAGCTTAAGCACTACCAGCTACCAACAAGCTGATAGCATTAGGTTGTTAGGTGATTATAGTTGCTGGTAACTTTGAACATAGGCATGCTTTAAAGTGAAAAATAAAACTATTGAAAAAAATTACGTTTATTTCTCCAAGAAAATAAGTTACACTCTAAATTTGAAACTGCATGCTTTGAAACAAAGGCAGGGTTGTACCTAAAAAAGAAGAGAGTACCGAAAAGAGTATTATTAAGTGATTTACCTTGGCAACAGCTTTGCTTTCAGAATTATTGTTGGAATCCTTAATGCCATTTAATGAATCTCTTCTCTGTGGGCATGGCTTCTTTTTGCGTGGTCTGCCTTTAAGATTTGGCGCTGAAAATTAATGGAGAACACTTTGAGCACATTGTCTTATACTGGATTCTTAACAGCTGAAAGCATAATAAATAATTCCACTACAATCAGTCACAGAAATGTACACATCTGTCTACAGTAAATGCTTATTACGAGATTCCCATCCTCTGTGGGTTACATCTTGACACACTATATGTTTCTATAGAATATCCCCCAAGGCAAATCTATTCTATTTTCACATAACTAATTAATATAAAGTCAAACACTGGTCTCCCAAGGACTCAGAGAGAAAGCACAAATATTTCTCCATGGTACAAAAAAGAACAAAATTGAATATTAATAAGTAACTTTGCATTAATCACCCTGCTGCCTTTATTTCTAATCTTCAAGCAAGAGTACTAACTGCTATTTCCAACTTTGGGAAACATCTGGCTTTGGAAATACTCTGAAATATTGAAATTCCTTACAGCTCCAAGAAATGTTTATCTATCCTGTCATTCTTGTCAAAGTTCTTCTAAGAAAGTTCAAGAAAAAAATAAAAAATTATCCCTGAGTCCTGAAATGGATTAAAAAAAACCCTTAACAACTAGTTCTGGAAGTTGACAAGTACTGAAATAAGTGATTGATTGTTTCATAAGGATTACATACCACACATACAAATTAACATGAATCACCTTCAGTTTTGCCCAATTCTTAAGATAAAACAGCTCTGAAATAACACAGTGACTAAATCCTAACTGTGCTGAGCCATACGGGGAATGGGATATGGATCATCATAAAAAATATCACACTCATCTTTCAATAGTGGTATTACAATATAAATTATGATCATATATAGAAATAATAGATGAAGCAGATGTTTGCTCATTATTACATGTCCCCTCTGCTTTCAGATTTAAAAATCAGCCTCTGACTACAATGGCAACATTTAAAATGACAAACAACCATTAACTAATGACTGTACCGAAAAAGATAATTTCCTTTAAACCTTTAATTTCTAGGTAACCATTGTTTTCATTACTTAAAGGGATGATTAGAACAATGTCAGAAATCTAAACATCACAAACCTCTTGAGTGTCTTCTAATTGTTTCTAATCTTACATTTGTCACACAGTAAGCCAGTGGTTTCAGGACATTTTACATTTTAATTAGTTTGCAAACATAATAAAGGGTGCTAATTTGATTTTCTAGTTTGAGTAACACTGTCATATTTGGTCTGTTCAGCGAAAAAGAAAAGCTGTGGGTTTAAAATAAAAAGTCAGATTCTTTTTCTTCCCCCAACACTGGCGTAAGTTAAAAAAAAATTCTGTATGTGTGTGTGTATATATATATGCATGTGCATATGAGTGTAAGTCCGTACTTGTGTCTATCTAAAAATATGTTTATCTCCCTTTAGAAATATCTCCATCCATCTCCAGTGAAGCACATTCTGCTTATTGAAAAGTACTGCAGAAAGCAATTCTGAAATTGTCATCTGAGGCTAACATGCAAAATCAAACAAAGAGAGAAAGAAATTATTACCCATTCCAGTCGACAAACATCTGCCTGATTTATATCTGTACTCATGAGTGCTACAGCATGTGACTGCACACTACGTCGCTGGGAGTCTCGACTTGGTGTGGATGTCAGTCTTACACAAAATGAACACTGAGAGTATTTGCTCCGTGCTTACAAATCCCCTCCCCCAGCCGCTCCATTACTCATCTAAACAGAGATGAGCGACTCGGCGGGAGCGCGGGACGAGCTCCGAGGAGTGCAGCGCCGGCTGCCAGACCGCCGGCCCCGGCCACGCCGCCCTGCCTTATACATAAACCCCGCTCAACCTTTGATGTCTTCCTGATGCCTACAGCGGTTTTTTGGCACATGACCTGGATGGGATGGACAGATCCTCAACCACGGTCTGCCTCGGCAGTCGCATCTTCTTTAAAAAGGTACTGAAGGAAATAGAAATGTTCCCTCGATTTACTACACTCTGGCACACGTGTTAAAAGATTAACCTTTGAATGAAAGGATCCCCAGGCCTGGCCCAACCAGTGGCCAAAGAGGGATGTGGCTGAGCTACCGTCAAATATACTTGCATGTGAATTACTTGTCCTTTCTTTCCTTCATTCCTTTCTTTCTTTTTAACAAATAAAAAAACTAGTTCAAGGCTCGGTGTTTTTCAAACACACTTGTTATCCTGAGTTCTGGCACTGTACTTTGTATCACACTATAAAGCGCTGCTAATGTTTTGCTAAAAGCTTTGAAAGCAAGAAGGCATTTGTTCCTAAATTCCAGGTATATTGAGCTTGCATATAAACACTGTTTGAATTGGAGCCTTCCACGGCAGAACTGGCACAAACCCACTATGAAATGGGGTATTTGCATTCTCCCCGTGGCTCAGGAGCTGCAGCAGGGAAAGCCTGTCTGCAGCACACACAAGGACTGTCCCACACACCCCATGGTATGATTTTAAATCACCTAAAGCCACTCCGGATCTGACACACAATTAACAAGAAAGCAGCAATAGGAAATAATATCAGAAGAGAAGGTCCTTGCATCTGGTATCAACTCTGTAAAATAAAACATCTGACATAGTTCCAGTCACACTTGAAGCAAAGCCATTAATATTTGCTCCCTAAACCATTATAAATAAATGCATTATTTGAAGATTACTGCATTTCAGTGACATTCGTTTTGTTCATGTGAGCTAGGAAATATGACTAAGACCGAAAAAAGAATTTACAAGTCACATTCATGTTTCAATTTTGTCATCTTTTGTTTAATTTTTGACATATTCATGAGCACACTGCAAATGTCTTGAATTTTTTATTCATAATTATTTTAAAGCAATTTTACACATTTTGTGGCTTAGTCACATGCAGTTTTCCTGATGACACTGGATGTTCAGTATGTACTGGACAGCTAAGTGAGTATCCTATGGGTTTTTTTCTGTTTTCTAGTGGAGAAGGACTTCTGGCATGACTACCTAAGAATATCCAAATGATTCAATTTCTTCATGTGTTTGTGCATATGGCTTTCAAATTCATTTTCTGAAAGCATTTGTGGCAGTGAGACCTGATAACTTGCACATTCCCAGAAGGTGAGAACATAAGCAAAGAAAATTAAAGTAAAAAATGAATAAATAAGTACAGAAAAAAGTTTGCATTTTTTGTCACCTCTTTAGTGTGAGTGCCTGTAACAGGAGTATGAGAGAGACAACACAGCACCAGTTAAAAAACCTCCTTTCCTGTGCATTCGACAACATGATTGCCTTTTGCCAACATGTGGTGTTTTCCCACTCCTTTCACCTGCTGAGTCCTGGCAAACCGTT
The DNA here is from genome assembly GCA_013389985.1 of Dryoscopus gambensis. Lineage (NCBI taxonomy): Eukaryota > Metazoa > Chordata > Aves > Passeriformes > Malaconotidae > Dryoscopus > Dryoscopus gambensis. The sequence continues at coordinate 184,105 of WEIT01000198.1, forward strand.
CAGGTATGGCCAGGTAAAACACAGCTAGCAGCAAAACGCACGCAGTACGAGAGAACACTCCTCGAGCTTGGAGGAGTCCCCAAACCGTGGCTGTGCTCTGTACTGCCAAAACACCAGCAATGCCCTACATGATTATACTGCAAGCTGTTACACCTGAGAGGTTAAATGCAAAGGCTGTGTCATGCATAGCACAACGAGTTAGATTATCTGTAGATGTAGACTGGCAAATCTTTGCTGTCTGAACATCCCAGTGAGAAGCTGACCTGATGCTCCCAAAGCCTGTTCTTGCACAAGCTGCCCACAGACTACAGTAATCAAACATGGACAGTCCAGAGGCATCTGTGCAGGGAAATAAAGACCAGGAATTGCAGATAAGCTCAGTAGTAGGCTCTGACACACCAAGAGACCCACACAGAAAAGAGAGGAGCTCAAGGCTAATGCTGCTCAGGCTAGCTAGATGTGTCCTCAAAGCCCAAAGTTCTTTCTGTTCATGAAGCCAAGAAACAGCATCATTGCTCAAAAATTTCATCTTCCCCTCCAGCACTCTCACCAATCTGTGCAAACATCAGGATATTGTAGGTGACTGGGATAGGCCAGAAGGAGAGGGAGAGGGCACCTACCCTGCTCACTTAGAGAGTTCGTAAGGTTGTGGCTACTGTTCTCCAGTCACTGCCCCCCTCAGCTGTTCAACTTTCACAGACACTGCCTGCTCACCAGGACACAAGACACAGGAGAATTTCCAAGCCTCACTGCCTAGAACAGCTCCCAGCTCTGGTTTTAACCTAAGAAAGGCAAGTTCTATGCAGGGGCAAGGGAAGTACCCAAAAGTGGGAGCGGCCAAAGTCAGCCATGACTATTAACACTACCCACAATGGAAAAACACAGGCTGCCACCTTCTTTCCTGTGTATCCAGGATGGAGACATGATCACAGGGCTTACCATCTCCCTCTTATCAGCTCAGCCTTACCTGAGCTACATCCATGCTGATAATGACAAGTACTGTGTACACACGACCACTTCTAGAGGCACGCACAAGTCAAGAGACAATGGCTGTGGTTTTGGGGTATCTGAATTTAGCAGGTCAGTTACTGTTAAATTTCCTCTTTTTTACGAGTCTGACTATCACTGGAAGTCCAATGAGTTCAACTCTCCCAATAACACTGTCCTCTACATGCATGTATTTTGGCTGATGCAAAAGATTTGTTGTTATAGGGAGGGTGTTAAAAAAAATAGTGGCCTTCACAGAGCTGAGGTCAAGCTATGTTGGCACTTTGTCAAAATCAGTGGAGTAGCCAAGAGTTTTTAATGAGCCTGGAATGCATTACCTCATTTGTCATACCTGGATCACTTACTCATGCTGAGCCCAAAATAACCTTGGACCTTGCTGGCTGCTCAGCAAACCATGTAAGTAAACAAGTACTGTACTCATGCCTAAAACATATATCTTTTAATTGCTTGCTCCACATTTCTTACTCTAGAGCACATCTAAGCAATTGTAATGCCCATGATCAAAGTTGCCTTTCCAGGCCTCTCTGACCTGTGTAACTATTTCCTCATACGACTTTTGATTCTGGCTTGCTGATACTCCAGTTTCTAAGAAACACTTCAAAAGGAAAAAGGAAAAGAAGGCCATTGCCATATTTTGCTAAGGAATGTACTCAGCATTGCTAATGGACTTACACTGCCAACCAGATTATTCTGGCTGCCTGCTGTTTTTTGTGACCATGTTTCTGTGGAAAGATGAAGGAAGAACAACAGCATTTTTGCCAACTGCAAAAATCAATTAAAAAAAAAAATCAACTGAGCTTCTAAAAACCTCCACAGCCATCAACAAAGAAGGGCTAGCAGAAGATCTGGGTCTACATTTAGGGTGGGCTCACAGAGTTGGGCGAGCTCTAAATGTAGAGGTGGGAGTGTACCAGAGGGAGGTAATCACAAATCAGGATTTAGGTGGAGTAGTGGAAGTTGCAAGAAGTGAATAAACAGGGATGAACAGTGGTGCTGGGTTCAGAAGAGACATGAGGCAGGGTGGCAGCACAGCTGCCAAATGCATCCACAACTGCTCCTCCCTGAAGGGCGCCTTGCACCACGTCCCCTCACAGAATCCTTCCGCACTGTGCCAGTCCTGCACAGCTCTTCTGGTTTTCACCCACATGCACAGAAGCTGTAATACCAGAATCCTTGGCCCTAAGCTGCAAAACCATCAGTACCTACGAAACAGATTAGGATAACTCCCCTCCGAGGCATGTGAAATGCAGGATGTGTCAGATTCTGGAGCTATTCATGATTCAGGTGCCGAACAGAAGCTGGAGGTGGCATACAGAGGTGCCTGGCCATCCAAGTCAAAGTGAGAAGAATGGCCCCAGATCTCCACAAAATCCATGAACTGACCATGCCTGCTAGCAGGTGGCAAGTAGCTGGTTGCTGAGGACATCCCTAATGCAGCTTGGCAAAAGTTAGCTCTTGGCTGAAAAGCATGTTGCACCTTTTAAAATGTAATGAATAGAAAGTTAACAGGTTTAATGGCTTTAACACTTACCCCTCTAGGGGGCTTCCGGCATTCTGCAATATCTGGAAGTTAAGAAAAGCATATTGCTGATTTAAGCATGGTCTCAAAAACTGTTCCAAATTTAGTTAACCTTGGATACTTTCTGGAGTCCCAGGCTGCTTCCTTGATATCCCCATCACCACAATCTCTTTATTTTATCTCCTTCCCCTCATTCCCTTTTCGGCATTTTGACTTCAGGACCTTACATTTAATTTATTTTCCTTTCACCTCTGAAAGTTTATTTAAAAGCTTTTGCCTCCCGGAAACAGGGTCCAAAAAGGAGGGCTTGGGGCATTTATTGCCAAGGCACGCTGAGCTGATGAAGAGAAGCAAGCTGCAAGTAACCTAATATTGCATCAAAAGGTTAGAAATTAAAGTGGCTGGAAAAGAAAGAAAAATATCAGACTATGCTATAAAACCCCCAGACCTGTGTTTAGGAAAAAACAGTATCAACTGAATTTGGGGAAGGTCTCAACGGGGTCCTAAGTACACCTATGGAAGTCAGTGATGAGCACCTACCAACAACTCAAGCTCTCACCAAGCTGGGGAGGTGACAGAGCCTCTGTGCACACACACAAACACACCCCTCGTGCTTACTCAAGCTGACATAAAACAACTTGAATATTAAAATTACTTTTACTAGCCTTTTTCTAAATGAAAACACTTGTTTATTCCTTTCTTTATAACTGAACATGCCAGGCCTGACTGGGAAACTCCAGAGCACAGCAGTGAACAACCTTGCAGGAAACATTAGGAATCATGCTGCTCTCTAACCCACATGGAGAAAGAGCGGACTTGTGTAGCCATTTCTGAAAGTTTTGTTTTGGAAAGGAGATATCCCATGGTCCATGTGGGGAAAATCAATTTGCTACCTCTCTAAAGAAAACATTCCCCATTTGGAAATAAGTGAAACAGACACTTCCTTGTGTGGATTAATGTGGAGACATATGACTTGCTGCAGACTGTTGTTTTGACCCCCCTCCTGACCAGACAATCTCTGAAGAAAGCAAAATGTTAGTATTTTTCATGAATTACAGTTCAGACTAGCATTGCTTTTAACAGAAAATTTAGAGGCACTGCAAACATCAGGTTGGCCAGTCCATGGAAGATAGAGACAAGGTTCAGGATTAGGCTTGGAGTCTCTTTTTCTTCATTTCAGCATAGTTGGATGTTAAGAGTTTTTCTTGATCTGGACTTCTTTATGTCCTGCTGATTAATGTGGGTTTTAAAAAAACTGAAAAAAAAGGTTTTGTTTTTGTTTTTTTCTGGACAACATCTATACATGTGCTGGAAATTAGGAAGTGCAGTAAATTGAAAAGGGAAGCTGAAGACTTCAGAGAAAAAAATCTATGCTTGACAAATACGTGACATCCAAGTAGACCTTAGAGCAAATTAAAATAATAATAATAAAAAAATCCGGTGTAGGCCTATTGCTGGCTACAGATGACAGGATTACTACTAACGATTCAAAAAGAGGCAGAGGTGTTTGGTAAATATTTGTTCCATATTTGCAAAGAAGCCAGATGATATGCTTGCAAAAGAATATAATTAAAGCCAGACAATTGACTTGGTTTTACAGAAACCAGATCTTAAAACAACAGAAAAGAAAAACAAACAAAACACCTTATTTCACACTTTGAATCTGTAAGCTTGGTTAGAGAAACTAGCTGCACACATGGAACTTACCTGCATTCAGGAAGACAGCTGATTTAATATTAGATAATACTTTGATTAAAAAACAGCACTACATAATTTTATTCAAGCGCATATTGAATGGATTAAGAATTGGCTAAATGTAGGCATCAGTGGGGAATTTCTACCAAATGAAAAGATTGCTGGTGGGATTACACAGGGGTTGCTCCTAGCCTTGCTAGTATTACAAATTTTCATCAGTGAAATAAATACGAAGTCCCTGACAGTTATATTCACACTGACACAAGGACTGGCACAATGCTAGACTGACTCATACAAATGAGTAATCAGAAGGAAAACAGACCAGGAAAACACACAATGCTCCTCAATACAGCTCCAGCATGAAACCTGCAAACAAGGATTACAGATCCCATTGACCATGCCAAGGGTCACTGCTCATAGGCCACTCCCCACCGGAAATTCAACATACCCTGATAGGAGGATGCTGTGGCCGATGGGTTATCTGCCTTCAGGGAGGTCTGAATAACTCAAGCTGTGCTGGGTTTGAGCAAAAATGACTGAGAAGTGACTTCTCTAGGTAATAGGAGTGCCCCAAAGGTGAGAAAAAGCTGGTACTCAGGAGCGAGGAGGCATAACCAGGCATGCCCAGGCACTGCAGTCCCCATACCTGATCCAGTGCCAGAATATGGAGGCATGCGTATAACCAGCTTTGTCAAGGCCTTTGCAAAAAGCCTGAGCCAGACACAAGCTGGTGTGCACAGTGCAGGAAGTAACACAGGAATTTGAGGGTCTGGAGGGTCGAGGTATCAGACTGGAGCTGGGTGTCTCGCCTCAGGCACGGCGAGGGCTGGGCCCATGCTGCTGCCAGGAGAGCCTGGCCGCTGCGGGCGGCTGCAACAGCCTGGCTGGCTGCACGACGAGGCGTCCAGCTGTCTGGCTCTGGTCCTTGCTCAAACAGCTGTTTCCCTTCTCCTTCAGAAAAAAGGTGGTGAACTGGATGAAAGAGTTTGCCAGCAATTTTGGCTGATGAGCCACTACTTGGGGTTCATACCAGATTAGATGACTCAGTGGTTCTTCTGGTGAGAAACTGCATGAATATAGGATCAAACACAGTGAAGTACTAAGCAATGCAGGACAAGGAACATGAAGAGCTGCAGCCTTGATTCAGCAAAGTACATGCCTAACTCGTAAAGACCTGGAGCATGGAAAGACCTCTGATGACCTCACTGGGGCTATTCACACCTTTGAGGCTGAGCCGGTGTTAAGCACTGAACACAACCAAGCCAGCATGGCACTCTCTGTCACTAATGGAAAAGAAGCATTCAAGCCCTGAACAAAGGAATTGTCCTATCTCATCGTGAAACCCCATGTGCTTGGGCAGCATCACAGGATCAGACATGGGTTCATCAAATTTCCCTTTCCCTCAGAAATCTGCAGTCAATCTCCAGCCCCAAAGCCCTCCATCCCCAGAGGTCACCTCCTGGGAAGCTGCACCCAGCAGACAGGGGCTTCACTTTCTGTCGGAGGGTCAGAGCAACACTCAAGAAGTGTAAGTCTGACTTCTCAAAATAGTCCGGGGTTAAAAAAAAAAAAAAGGCAAGTAAGCAAAGAAAGGAAAGTGAGCAACTGAGCAGGTTCTAACAGATTATGTAATAGCCAAGACAAAAGCAATGCAAACACAGCAGCAAGAAGTGAAAATGCACAGCAAACCCATGCAAGTCAGCCTGCCTGATCAAAAGTCATCAGAACACTCAAGGTAGACCTTCCATTAGAGTGCTATAGAAAATAAAAGGCAAATCTTAAGGCAGCTTCCCTAACGACATTTCTTTTTCTCTCCAGTAAAAGCCAGCGTTTGTGTAATTGCTGTCTAGCAGAGTCAGCAGTACCCAATGGAGACATGACCTACATACCTGAGAAATACAATAGATATGTAACCAGTCGTATCCATGTAGATAGATGGATGAGATGGGCTAACTGACTGATGGACATTGTGCACGAATATAAACAGGCAGAAATTCATGCCAGAAGGATAAAATGGACAGTTTCCAAGACCTTGCTTTTGGGAATGACAACGGCAGGTAGGAAGCAATGATCATCAAGTTTTGCACAATGTGAAAATGACAAATATATTATTTAAATAATTTCTTGCATTTCTGATTTGTAACTGATTATATAAGATTTTTTTTGTAGTGTAAGAATATTATAATTTCCTTTCCTTTTTTTTTTCTTTGCACTTGATCATTGAACTGCGAAGTAATCAAAATTTGTTAGGCATAATCAACCTGCATGAAGACATTAGTAAAGTGACAAGCAGAAACTACAGAGTAAGCTCCCCCCTTTGAAGCCTACATTCAGCTGCCACCACGAGGACTACGCGAGGCATTAGGTGGAGGCAGGAGCAGTAGCCACAGCCTAACCCTGCTCCCATTCACATCTCTGGGTCATCACCAACTTCACCAGCAGCACTTGCCTTGCCAGGCCTCCCCACCACAGCACACAGAACCAACAAGGGGTTCAGGGAGAACTCTGCTTCTGCAAATAGCTTAGGAACAAAGCCTTGGCACCCTGGGAGATCTGCATACACTTGACATGGGGTGTTACTGCTGAGGTGCACAGGGGACGCTGCCCAGCACTGCTGAGCACAGGAGGGGATCTGCACTTTTTCCCCAGTAAAACACAGCAGTGGAACTCTGGCAATTTTGTCAGGTTGTGTATGAGTAGCTAGGGGATCTGTGTAAGTCTCAAAACACCCCAAAAATGGTGGTTTTAAAGTCCTGATTGTCAGATCATGTGCCCAGTTTAAATTGAGTGCAAACCCCATGGACTCGGTGTAATCATCCCAAACATCAACACAAATAAAACTGAACCCATCTCTGCATTTCAGCCCCAGTAAATCTCTAGCACTCAGAAAAAGCCAAATAAAACTGAGCTGTATCCATAAATTTATCTGAGCAGGGCAGGGTTTAAACTAAATATGCAGTCAGTTGTGCAATATTCTTCCGTAGTCAATACTGGTTCTTAGGAAATTATCTGAGTGAATTAAGTGGAGGATTATTAAACAATTTACACACTTCCTTGTGTTTCAGATGTCTAATTATAGCTGTGTTTGTCTCTTCCCGCAGAACTGTTGTATACCACATGGTATGCATATTTCAGCATCCAGCATTATTAACTCATGACCGACTGTCAGTTATCATTATCTAACACATGGGGTCTGCAAAAAAAGCCTTATTTGGGCAAAAGCAGGCTCCGGACCCGCTCCCGCTGCATTTTCCCCCAGAAGAACTTCAGTTGGATTATTATTTGCTGTCAATGGAAACTCCGAGGTTACTTATGTGAAATCTGCAGACAGGAAAATAAATCCTCACTGAGTTTAAACACTTAGTTGATATTAAAACCATCTCCAGCTTGGCTGGTTTAAAGAAAACTCTCAGTTGCCCTCTAGTGTCCCCCTGCTGCCACGCCAGGCAGCCCGCTCGCCGCAGCCAAGGTCACACAATTTAACCTGATTTCATGCCTGCAGATTTACTATTTGCCTAATATTTTGCATGAAAGGGCGAGGGGGGATGCTTTTTACCCCTGGAAATCTCAGGGCTCGGCCCTGGAAGCCCAGAGCTTGCATAATGTTTACAGCTGTAATTGTGGCGCATGACACACGGGTTTTATGAGTGAGAATCTCTGAAATCACTCTGTGCGCTGCACTCCATAAAGTTCATTCATAACTAAAAATAGACTAATGTACAAACTGATTTAGCATTATACTGAAGCTAAGGAACACAGGGAGTCTGCAGAATTCCCTAATATGGAAGAGAAGCTGAGTTTTCAAAAGCAGCAGTTTATTTGTTTCTGAAAATGGACAACATATGTAAAAGATTTAATACACAGAACCAGGTGTATATATAGCCTAGATCTTCATATGTGCCCATTTTTGTTCTATATAAAGACTTTATACAGCCTGAAACTATATATTTAATAATAGATTACTAAATTAAGTCTGCACAATCACTTCATAAAAAAAAATAATTTCAATTTAAAATACAGCTGTAGGGGTTTGGACAATTTCCTGCATAATAGAGGCCCATCCCTGAAATGTAAATAACACCGGTATTAAAACAAGTCAATCAGGCACATCAGGAAAAAAAAAAAGGTACATGAAAACAAATGCATTTTCCAGTCTATTCTGAGTAAGGATGCCAAACATTTATTTTATTTGAATGCTGCTTTGATACATTACTACTGCTTCAACCGGCTTTTTTTTTTTTTTTCCCCTAAATGTTCAGTTCTTCCTTAGAGAAATCCAGGGCTGACAAAGTCTTAAAATTTTGAACACAGCAAACCATCAGGGTTTTGCAATAAGAATTATTCACTGCCTTCCTGTGTACTGTCAGTATTCTTAAAATACTGTTACTATAAAATTAAACAGTGTGCTCTTCAGAAACACATGACGTTGCCTGCTCTGTTTTTTTAACTGTAATTGTGCAATTTTAAAATTCTCTTCTTTCTCAATGCCTTCTCCCCAAACAAATAGCTTTGATAGTTATAAGGTTACAAAAACAGTTTAGACTTTTTTTTTTTAAACTTACAGGCCACCTGTAATATTACTGACTGATTACACAGTAAGAATGACAAACATTACTTTATTGGTATATATCCTAAGTTAATTATAAGGCCTTCTCTTCTAATTTGACAAGACTGAAATACCACAAGAAGTACATATGGCAATTCAGAAAATATAATCAGGGAAAAGGCAAAATGAACATTTCAGAAGACAAATGATTTGATTTGCATAAGCAGATATTTGTAAGGCTCCGCCTTTCTCTACTGCCTGAACAGCACTTTCCAGTTCTCTCACTCTCACAGCACAGTTCACAAGCACGGTAAGTGCACTTTCTACCCCAAAATGTTGCCCGTATTGGTAGGAGGAGGCTTTTTCCAACAGCAGCCAGCGCCGCTGTGGGACTCTGAAGAGGTGACACTGTGATCCAGGCAAGGAAGCAGCAGGGAGGTGCCAGGACCTGTGCAGGGACCCCGACCCAGTGGCTCCAGCCATACGTGCTGTCCCAGCACCCCCACGTTTCAGAGGAAGGCTGTGTCTCAAGTTCAACTAGCAAGGGCCCCAAAATACTGAAACTGCCACTGGAATAATAGAGGCGGCAGTATGGTCCCAGCAGCACCCGGCCATGTCAGGGATCACCTGCTCCCAGACCCATATCTCAGGGACAGGGTGGGACCCCTGGCAAGCCACTGCCCCCTCTGGCTGCAGGATGGTCTCTTGGGCAGTGCCTTTCTATAGTTCTGCACAATACCTGATGTTGTGCTCGGTTGGCTTAGGCTGCTGGAAGACTGTGGTAAATGCAGAAAGCTCAAAAACTTCTTTTCTTTACTTCATGAAATACACAGCAAGAATTTTACTGACTAACTCTGCAGAGTCCCCTCCTTCTGACAGCATCTGGAAGGGCTCTGACATTGCACAGGAATCCTCATCCTTATTTCCAGTGAAGAGTTTGCTCCACTTCCAGATTCACCCACTCTTCCTTCTGAAGGATTTAAGTTTTTCCTAGATGTCTCCCCATCAGCCGTGACCTGAAGCTACTTTGTTTAGGAAATTTGACAAAATGGCATGGGTGACCAAACCTATATATCTAATTTTAAACAGATAAAAGTAGCACTAAGACAAATCATCACCTCTCTGGATTTCCAAGTATACTGTTATGTAGACTTGGACTTCAGCTAAGGTGAGTATGAAGATTCATTGTCCCAAGAGATAAATATTGACTGAGGAAAAGCAAAGGTCAAATTAGTCAATATTTACTCAAGAAATTCTAAATCTTGATGCAGTGTAACATACACACTGAATGTCTTCATCAGCTATCTCGAAGATCTTTTCGTTATGACTAAATACTACAAAAGTATCTTCTCCCGTCCAAAATTCGTATTTAAAAACCAGAAACTCAAACACACCTCCTGCAAATAGGAAGCTTTCTGTGCCAATGGCCTGAGCAAAAGGAGATGTGTTGATTTGCAAATGCTATCTGCCCAGTCTGCAAGCCAAAACTCAGTAGCCCTGAACTCTGAAGATGTGAACAACAAAAACTTTCTGACTCATCGCATGACAGTATTTCAGACTACCATGAACAGGAATTTCTTCTTTGGTAAGGACTAATGCAGTCCCTTCTTCCTCTGTCTCAAATATCTGTAAATTAAGATGGAAATTTTATCTCTGGCTTCTGTTTCACATAAAGATTTACCCTGGTAGAACGCCAATGAAGAGTTTTGGGGGAGTTATAATCATATTATTCACTGTGGCAAGTATATTAGTCCTATTATTTATCTAAGGTTTCAAGCTTACTGCCTGCTTTCTGAAGGTCTTCTACCATGCTATTTTTGTCTGAAGCCACAGTGCTATGGACTCTTTTCCACACAACAGCACTGTTGAAAGCAAAAATTCCAGGAAACCTGTAAAAGCTGATATTTCTGAAGATTCATTATGAAGGAGGACACTTGAATCCTCTGGATTTTCAATGAGGTTATTCCCAGAATTCCCCACAGCACCACCACACAGTCACTCAGTCATTGGGAAGGCTTTAACACTCCTACTCCAGCGTTCATTCAAACAGTCCAGCACGGCTGGTGAACTCCTATTTCTAACCTTTTGTCTTCACTAAACAGTCAAACGTAGCGGATTTGTTGCAATCACCATGGAGACCTGTTGGTTTCAAATTAGGCACAAACTGTTTGTTTCCTTTGCTATTTTTATTGTGTTTTGAGCTTATTATGCTCCTCTCACCCTGCCCTTTCCCTATCTTACTGGCAAGTAAAGAAAAACTGGCTTCACTGGGAAATCAAATCCTAGACCCAGACAGTCCTAAACTCTGTGGAGGATGGCGATGGTCTCCCTTTCTCAACCGCCTTCCCTCACTGTTGACAACCAGTGAGTCTGCACATGGTCAGACTCCACTGATGAGATGACACACAGGGGCCAAATGAAGTAAATCCCTGCTGGCTGGAAGAAAAATGTGAGCCTCGCTGCGTGCGGTTTCATAGTTAGGCCTGCTAGGGATGGAAGAATTAATTTACTCACTGCAAAAGGGAATAAATAATAGGCAGGGTTCATTCTCACATCTGCAATAACATGAATGAACCATCAAGGGCTGCCACGGGAGAAATGGCCCTGGTGTGGCAATAGGAACCAGGATGGGGATGGGGATGGGACCATGTGGCAAGGGGGACAAAGGTGAGGAACTGAAGACTAGGATGACTGAAGCAATAGGTACTAGGGGGATCTGGACTTCTGGAGTGTTTGGATTACACGCGGAAAGCAATTAAATCCGAATTAAATCACCTCCGAACGCAGGTGAAAGTGTCACCACGAGACACCTGGGCTACTGCAGTCAGATGCTACGGAGCACCCTCTCCCCATGGAAAGGCTGTCCCACACCACTGAAAGCATGGAGGAGTTGTTAATTGACTCCCAAAGACGTGAAGTCTCTAACAGAAGTTCTTTTGGAGGCACAAAGAAAGACACAAGGACCGATAGTACTGAATGTAGGTTTCCCACAGCCCAAGTCAATGGGCTCCCTGTGCCAAAAAATGCAGCAGGCTGGGCTTTGACAGTACCAAAGCTGCATAAGCCAAATGCAAGCCTTTCCCACAGTTCTGTGACAGGTACATCGTTGCCTTTAAAACAGCATCAAGTGTCCACTAAAACATTCCTCTGCTTCTGGAATCATATGCAATCCATAATATGGAACTTAAGTTTAAGTTCAAAGACTTATTAAAAAAATAAAATCAATGAAATGCTTTTATGAAAGAGAAGATTGATCTGCAGCTTATAACTTCCAGTAATGTAAAATTTTAGAACTTTAATAAATAATGCTTTTATCTTGATTGCAAAATAATACCCTGCCATGAAAACACAGAGAAGAGGTAGGAAACTGTTCAACAAGAATTAAAATGTCACACTTTGCACAGAATGGAGCATTACAATTATTGGTGAAACACATTTTTCAAACTTGTTAACACAAAATTAACAATTACATACATCACTTAATTCTATAAGTGCGTATCTCTCAAAGTACCCATTAGCCAACCATGCCTAGTTCAGTTTTAATATACATGCAGGCTTTGCAGCACAGAGGGGATGTAACTATGCGAGCGCTGGCACAGTAAACCCTGAAATGGCAAGTGCTATTAAATTGAGATGCAATCACGTTGAAAGGGAAACATTAACAAACAGCAGACAATTGAGAAGAAAATACAGGGCGCTTGTGTTCTAATACATGTGCCTCAAAACCTTATATAACTATTCATTGTCTAGTTCATCTGGCCAGGGGCCCAGTTTGCTCTATGCTATGCTATACTAATTTTATAATAATAAACTGCTACACAAGCTTTATGCAGTCATGCATATGAAGAGGTTGTGGAAGACATTACATTTGATTATGTTTCTAGCAAAGACACCATCTTGAAATTAAACATAGCCTGGCAGAAGTTTAAAATACAAAAAAAACCCTAACCAAAACAAAAAACCCAAACAAAAACAACATCAAAAACCAGAAAGAAAATAAAAGACAAGTTAAAGAAAAAGGAAACAAATGTATGTGAACAAATCATTAAAAAAACCCAAACAAACAAAAAAAAATCCTTTCTCAAAGGCTCCTTTCCTCCCCTATCACCTCCACATTATGCATGACAGATGAATACCACTAATCCCATAATACAATGCAAGAATATGCATGTTTCTGGATTGTGCTCACTGGAAGACAGTCAGTGATTTTTGGAAATGCATGGGGTTTTTTTTAAATACACCTTCTTTTCGTAAAAACAAAGGAAAACGGTTTACAAAGCCAAAAGGAATGCATGAAATAGCTCGGGTTTAAAACCCCTTAATGTTATTTTTTGCTTTAGCATGAACCAACACGAACCACTGAAATGCCTTAGTTAACATTTATCTGTACCACAAAATATTTGTAGGATAGCAGTTGGAAAACTTGGGGATGAGAGACACAGGGCACAAAAACATATACAGTAAAAACAAGATGCGATTCAAAAAAGTAATTTCATAGTCCGCATTTGTCTATGGAATTGTCTGAGAATTTTCTGCTCAACATTATTTCCAGGTTTATCACAGTGGTTCAAAACTGGCTATATTTAGTCACTGACTAAAAAGCACTGACTAGAAAGCACTACCAGACTATAGGATCATGGCATATTTTAAGTTTGATATCTCATCAACCATCAAGGCCAGAAATAAAATGCCTGTTATAATCAAATAGTAAAAGCCTCAGACCTCCAAGATACATAAGGGATTTTTTTCAGCTAAGTAATGAGATACCCCAACTCAAAAATCACATTATTCTGATTTCCATTGTGTGCCTGATACTTCCCGACCACCCCCTACATATTTTGATTTCAACGTTTTAACATCTAATCTAAAAAAAATCCACTAAAGCTAGTGAAGCAATGTTTTATGTGGGGCCCCTGAGGCACTTCCACATGCAAATACCATCAGTACATACCAAAAGCAAAGAGTCGGCACTCAAGTGGCACTGAAGGCAATGGGTATAAGAGCAAACCCCAAAAAGGTTTAATGCCAGATTCTGATCTAAATCACAGCACTTTCAATTCAAAGTAATTGACTCCTGTGGATTTACATGAGTGGAAAGGAGATCCTAATCTTATTCTTAACCTCTACCTTTGAAGTAGAGATGATCATAAATCCGGTTTTCCTATCCAACAGGAAAATGTCAGAATTTCATAACTTTCTTCAAATTGCGCAGGCAGTCAAAAATGTTCTGAGCAACACTAACAGGCTTTTTAATTTTAACGTGTCTAATGAAAAGAAAACAACTGATAATACTTCTACAGATTAAAACTCTCATCTCAAATGGTTTTGAGACAGCACATCCCACTGAATGTAGGCCCCAAAGCTCTGTGCTTGAACAGCGAGCTGTTCAGTTCCCTGAGCTGCTGCAATGGTCCAGCCACTGGGGAGACTCTGGAACAGCACCAAAACTCATCCAGAGAAAGGGATGGGTCCACGATATGGCCATACTAGCACCAGCTGTGACAGCGTTGGCCCCGAGAGTTATGTCAACCCATGATAAAGCCTAATCTTTCCAATCCTAGACCAAGCATTTCATTTCAACCTTTCTAATGAAAAAAAAAAAAAAAAAGAAAAAAAAGGAGGGAAAAGAAGGCCAAAATCCAAACAGACATATGGTGGCTGTAGACTGTTACTGTGGAAAAGATTTCCATTTCATTTAAATGGCATCTTCCAGTGTTAAGAAAAAGCATGAAGGACTCGACTCAGTAGAATGAGACAGCCTCGTGTGAGGTAAAAGTTACGCCAGAATTAAAATGCAGCAAGAAGTGGGAACCAGGTGGCAATGCAAGAGGAGGGCTGGAGCCAAGCCCTACCAAGGGGTTTGCCTGCAGCTTATACCCATGACCAAATGCTCCTATGAAAGGAAGCAGAAACCTCACTCACTCTCTAGCTGCAGGTGGAATGCAAGACAAGGTGGCAAAACTCTCTTCAGCCACTAAGGAGTGTCTGTTGACTCTCTGTAATCTATTTTAACCATTGTTACCTTGCTTTGATCTAGGCTTCTGAAACTGCAGAAGTCCAAGCCAACTGCAGGCTCCTGCAACTGCTTCTGGCTGCATGACCCACCTCATCTCTGCCTTTGACCGATGTGCCAATTGGAGCTTGTATTTGCTATTTTGGGACTCTCCGGTTTTCATGGATCTGCATGCTTAGACCCAGTCAGCACAGCCCTGATGTCTTCTCCAGCTCACCTGAAATGGGAGCTGATGTTACTGCTCATTCATCTCAGCTTCCTTTGCTCTCCCGAATATTTCTGATGGTTGCTAGGCAACTATTGTTGAATACATGCATGAGGCATTAATTGTATGAGCACTTTAAAAGAGGAAAATTCTTTAAAACTGAGGACATTGCCATACCAAAAATAGGATATTTCCTTTATGAAGGGCAACACTCGTGGCTGGGAATGTTGAAGGCTGCAATATGTCAGAGGCCAGATGAGTCACTCAGATTACTCACATGCAGCGCAGCACAAAAGCAGCATCTCAGCAGACCTGACTTTTATAATAAAGTTTTATTTTAAATTAAGTGCTTCAGATCTAGTTTTATCTTCTGACTGCTGTCATTGGGATATCACAGTCCACATTTTCATGAAATTAATTGCGTTGGGTCCAGCTGCTGTTACAGTGTTTGAAGGTAGGCAGTGTATCAATTCAGTACCTTCTAAACCAAACATGGCACCAGCAAGTACTCCTCTTTGCTACACTTCAAAGACATGCTGTAGTCTCACTGCTGATCCTAAGTGCTCTGTGCTCCTTACCCATAAATGTGGATTTCATTTTATAGGGTCTTTTTTTCCAAAATACATTCCAATGTCATGATCAAGCTCTAAAGACAGTAAACACAGACTTCCATAAATTGATTTGAACTTCTAAACTAAGTAACTGCAAGGATTTGCAGCTAGGTAATTTTTTTTTTTTTTTTGGGGGGGGGTTGCTTTATAAAAACCCCATCTCTACCATAACTAAACATTCACAATGTACATATATTCATCTTAATTACAGGCTGCCTTTCAAAACAACCAGCACCAAAAACCCCCTGAAGAACCATCATTTTCTGGCAGATGAGTAGAACGATTATGGCTCATTGCAAAATCGGGATGCTATAAAAGAATGAGGGCAACTATACTGCTAATTTTGAACATGGTATTCTGAGCTAAGAGCTGCTCCAGACCTTGGGAACAACCTCTTCCATTTTTCAAGCTTGTGCTCTACCTCTGTGAAAGTATGTAATGGGACACAGGCTCAACTCAGCAAAGTTCAGCTGAGGTTTGTAAGACTTTAAGGTGAAGGGACTTATTTAATCAGGGAAGTGAGAAGTAGAATCATCAACACCTACTTAAAGTAAACATGCCACCCCACAGCAAAGAGCTGTTTTTCACTGGCAGTTCAACTTCTACTACAGTTGCAAATCCAGAGTGAAACACAGGAGGGTGATGACAGAGCTGGAAGATCACACAGTACCTCTCTTTTGAAGCAGCAGCAGTGTCTGTGAATATCATCCGTGTTAGCAGGATCACCACCATTAGCATTTTCACATATTCTCTTACCCTTTCTGTGACCTGAAACTGCTGATTTCAAATAAATTCATTCTCTTCTACTGGTCGCTTGTTTCTAACACCTTCTTTTTAATTAACATCACTTTAAAGCTATTACAAAGGTAAGGTGACCAGAGATGTCTGTGAAGCACCCATGGGGAAGACCCGAGAAGTAGGTACTGTAAGTCTGCAGATGATCTTGCACCATGTTGCCACACATTTAAAGAGATGCTACTGACTTACATTTTCCATACTTCACCTGAGGAGACAGCCCTTTGCAGAAGTTACTAAAAGTGGCCTAAAATGGACCAAAAATTCTCCCCGAGCTGATCTCCTGAAGAGACAGGGACTGATGAGACCCCAGAGACCAGAGCAGAGGAGCACACTGCCTGGTCAGTGCTCTGAGGCAGGCAACTGCTCGTGGTGGATGGGGACAGGTAAGGAGAACAAGAGGACATAGGCTATCAACAGCCACCAGAGTGGATCCATGAAGACACTGATGCTTGGCTCCTAATACACCAGCTTCCTCCATAATCCTGTTCCTCAGTCTCCCATCTACAGAACAGATGCAAAGCTCTGCCTCATCTAATTAAAACTGCAAGCAAATCTTTGAAGGTTTGTTTTACTGTGTAACGGACACAAGATCCAGCATTTACTGGCCTGGATGCTATAAATTACATATATTAATAAAAGTTACAGTTTTTAAGGCCAGAAAGGAATTAGCAGGATATTAGCACCTTGTTTACCTTCTGCAGATACTGCCTACACAGCTGAGTGACTACTGGATGAAGACACTACCTCTTCCTTGAGTAAGGGTCATGTCTTTTGCAAAGCAGTCTTGATTTAAAGGATTCAAGTAATAAAGAATCTATGCTACTCCTAGCTAAGTTGTTCCTATGGTTAATTACCCCTCACTGCTAGGTAATTGTTCCTTAGTTTCAGCATTAATTTATCTGCTTCCACTTGTAAGCATGGGATCCTGCTATGTGTCTGTCTGCCAAATTACAGAGCCCTCTACTGCCACAGGTCTTCTCCTTATGGAAGTACTAACAGACCGTGATTGGGCCCCTTCTTACTCTTTTCCTCTGTGAACTAAATGGAGTGACATTCTTTAGTCTTTCACTTAGAAGCAAGTTTTCTGTCCCATGAATTGCTTTTTGGGTCCTTCCTTAACCCTGTCCAGTATTTGCACATGCAAAGCACAAGCAGCAGAATCAGGCACAAAGGTATAGGTAGGGAAAAACCTCTCTAAAAAAACTCTTCCTGCTCTTCCATGTTCCTCTGCAAGCCCCTAATTCAGAATAATACATCTGAGTATTAGTAGTGCAGTTATTCCATGAAAGTGTACCACCCTTTTTGCAGCAAGCCATCATCATTTGACTGACTAACCAAAAATGTTAGCTCTTAGCGGGTTGATAATGATTTCCTCTAGCATTAGAGGCAGGAGTAGTAACACCTCTCTATTTCTTCTCTCTATTCCCCGCTTATTAATCCAAGAACCAGGTCTGCTCTCCCACTCCAATCAACTGGTTATCTATCATTACCCCCAAGTAATTTATGCCATTAAGTCCAACACAACAGCCCTGAGGTACACGGAAATGCTGCCAGATCACTAAAAGACCAAGATATACCTGTATCTGATACTGAGGCCCAAACTTCAGCTGAAATGTAAACTATCACAGCTTTACTCAACTTTGGCCCATCATGGACAATAAATCAACTGAAAAAATCACTAAAAAGTCATAATTGCCAATGATAAACCTACAAAACCCCCAACATTACTTCTTTTACTAAAATCTGCCTTCACTTTCAGGACTTATGCATAAAAACAAGGTCCTAGGAAGAAACTACCAGCATCCACTGCCTATAGACACAAGCAAAAAGTGTTTGCTGAGGTCTCTTAAGCTATTTGTGTAAATGATAAACTAATTGTCCGTGATCTGTCTGATCAAGTTTACAAAGATGCTGACAGATAATAAGAACTTAAACTGCACTGATGTCAATAGAGAGAAAAAGCCCTACTCTGGATCCCCCTTAATGCCCTCACTTAATTTCAGAGAGAGAAAACTATAGCAAGAATTTTAATGACCTATTTTGCCTCTTCTGCAATTTGATTTAAAAGCAAATTCACAAAAACGCAGCCACGTGGAATTTAAATTCTGCAGAAGTCTCAACCACCAGCAATTACTACTGCAGTGTTTAAAATTTTAGAAGAAAACAAACCCAAACCTGAACAAAACACTATTTTTCAATTAATTTTCTTACTTTGATTTCTCTCCACGTTGCATCATCTCCCAATTACTGTGATTTTGCTGAGTGTGCCAGTTTCTTAAAGACACAGCTATAAAATGTATGGACTAATTGTTGAGCAGAACTGAAGAGCTATTAAAACTGCAATAGTACAGCACTTCCAATGGTAGTCTATTATTTCTACATGATTGGTTTTGTACAGTCCAACTCATGCAGTGAAACTCTTAGATAAATTAACTCCTTCGTTTTGACATAAACATCAAAGGAAGAATTAAAGGAGAATAAGCATTATTTTCTGCTGCTATTTTAGACGTACTGTTCGTAACATCCATGTACGTTCCTGGAAAGTTACAAATTATTTAAATTGAGAAAGCCATTTGCTGTTTTAGCAAGTCTGTAATACATAAAATTTGGCTCCAAAATTATCTCATTTTCCCATTTCATGTTCCCCTGTCATCTACATGGTAGAGCATGTTTACAGAACTTTATAACTATAATATACAATTCAGTAATTTCTAAACAGCACTGTAAGAGTAAGTCTGCAATGTACACATTTTAAAGATTACTTGATGAACAGCAAACCCTTTCCCAGCTGTTTTAAATTTTGAATTTCCCAATAAATGAATAACATACTAAAAAAGCAAACAAGATCTGACATTATTTAGTCTAAGTTTCTAAAATGGCATAACATCTGTAGCTAAAAACAATTCTGAATAACTATATTTAACTAGAGCGGTATTGTATTATTCATAGCTCATTTTCCTTACAGACTAGGGGACTTAATGTGGTGTTCAAACATTTCAAACATTTCTTTTAATTGTTTAGTCCTTCCAAGAGCCAAACTGCTGCAAAAAGGGGGAAAATGTTCACTCCTATCTTTTATATATATTCATGTGACCAACCCATGATCTCAGTTAAGTGCCACAACTGTTCATTAACACACATCACAGCCCCCCAGTCAGCACTGTGAGCTTTGAAACCATGCCAGAAGCAGGGGCTCAACAAATGGCACTTTGACCTTTTCACTACTAACTTCAATCTTTATTAAAATCTCTCAGACGTCAGCTCTGTCTCTCTCTTTTACCATCTTTTATGGGCTCCTGAAATACTTAATATTCATTCATTAAACGGAAAAGTTTGTTACATTCTTACGTAATGATAGATTCCCCTTTCACATGCAATCGGCTTGTGAAATGCCTTTGATTGAAAAAGAGAACTAAACACCCCCTCCCCCTGCCAAACAACTCTAAATTCAGACTGCTCACTCATTTCCCGGGAAATCAAGCATGCTGCCTAATATTAAAAATCTCATGGCATCCAGACAAGTTTAGCTCCATTTTATGTTCCCCTTATTAAATTTCACCTTAGCAACACACAAAATCCTCACCCTGCTCCTTGCTTGCTTTTTCAGTTTCATGTTTGCATCTTCACTTCTTTGGCCCAAGCATTTATGGGGCAACAGAAACTGGGTTTTTTTGCCCAGCAGAGTTTCAGTTTCTTACAATAGAGTCACCAAAACAAGCAAACCCATGGAAGAAAATGCAACTAGAGACAAAAAGAGGCTTTGATGATTTTTATGGTGCTCAAGCACAGATTGAGGGGGGGGGNCCAGTAATTAAATAATTACGCATTAAGAACAACAACAACAAAAAAGAACCACAGAAAAAGTTCTCATGAGTCATTTATGTGTTTTCATTCTTTGTGTAAACTTTCTGGCACACCCTATATGCTTCATTTCTTGCTTTAAATAAGTAAGTACTGGAAAATATGCATAGTATTTGGAACCAAGGGGAATGACACATTAATTCGAAGTTTGCTTTGTGTAAGTTTGCATTTTCCAAATTTGAAATGCAACTTCAAGGAAACCCAAAACTCACCTTCAACCTCTAACTTCTCCCCCCTCTTCACCCAGAGATTATGTAGAAGGTATAAGCTATTCATTTAAGCGGCACAGTGAAGTATCATCATTAGGTGGCTTAGTTGCCTGGGATACCCCTATCAGCCTGACCAGTATGGAACTTGGGAAGCCTGAGCTCCAAAGGGGGGAAAAGTAAACAAAGTAATGAGTAACAGTTACAGCTCCTTAAAATGTGTACATTAACCTCGGTATTGGGAAACTATTTGCTTTTTAGAGGCAGCACCTCTGATTGAAATAATGATGAATATTTTGGTAATTCCATCTCAAGCCAAAATGAAATTACCCAAGTGCACTCCCGGAGAACAAAGCTTTTTAGTATACCTTCAAATGAACTCAGGTAAGTTTACAAATGGTCTATACCTAAAAGACCATTAACTAAAATTACATTTGTTTTTATTGAAAGACAGCCTCAAGTGCTGACATGTAATATATGACATGTGATACATAATAATACTCTTAAACCAGTTCTGACATAATATCTCCCTAGGCATAATAACCACAAATGACTGCTTTAGTTAAGAACTAGCCAGAAGCAAAATAGATCCACGTAAAAGTAGCTTTAACCATAAATACCTCAACAATATTTTATGTCACTTTGTAAAAAAGTTAAAGGAGTCCCATAATAATTAACAACAAAAACTTCATGTTCTTTACTATTGTATGGTGGTTGTGAAAGGTTATTTCATAGTCCCACAGCTGCCAATGCTGTAAATTATGCAGGCACCAAGAAGCATTAAGGAGAAATAATAGCAATTTAAACTAAGGCTGACGTAATTCATGATAAACAGTCATTGGAAAATATTACAATGTTGTCTTTTTTGAGTGGGTTTAATCAGAAGAATGTGACCATATTCTGACACAAACCACTTCACTTTTCCATTGTACAGGAATGAGGGCCCTTCCCTGGCCATAAAGGTCTCCCCTGCTCGCTGTCACTGCTGAGCCCCGACACCTCAGGGAGGCTGCTCACGATGCCTGGGATGCCAGCGGGCCCAAAGCTCTGAGACACAGCTCCAGAGCCTGAGCGGCCCTGGTGGTCCAAGGGAGGCACTGAAACCAGGGGAACAGTCAAACAAGGATGCGCTACTGAAGGCAAAAGAGAGGCAAAAGAGATGGCTTCAGAAATCAGACTATCTATGATGGACATGGCTCACAAATACGGTGAACACAGCCTGGCTCACTTTCTGCTATGACCACAAAACATGATTTTGATAGCTGAATTGTGAAACCAGCCATCAAGTGGAAATTTTATACAGCAGGAATTAGTAATGCACACCTACAATCATTTATTGAATGGACACCAATAAAGCGGATGTGCATGTAAAAGACGACAAAACACATGCAATGGGTTACATTTATCAGGCACAGAAGAGCAGCTCACTTGCAAAACCCTTGTTTGCTGGAACTACACATTAATTCTCTGCTGAACTCTGTCTGGTAAAACATGTAAATCCCAGAATACCATCACAGGATCACTAAGCTAAAAAATAAAAAGTTCTGGGCACATCGAGGTCCTTGAGTCTGCCATGGGCACTCTCAGGAGTGAGGATCTCCCACCTCCTGTCCAGTGAGAGCCCCAACGCCAGGGCTTTCCCAGCCCAGGCCGCACTGGGCACCCCATGGCTCACAGACCTGATGCTTCTCAAGCAGCCGGGTCACGGCCCCACGCAGTCACTGCAGGCACAGGGCATGAGGCCCCTTCTCCCCGAGACTGCTACCCAAGGGCACCTGAACAAGTAAGGAGCCACGCCAAATTCCCAAGCACCCTCCCATGGGAGCAGCTGTCTCGAAGTGACACCGGCGGCTGCCACGGGCCTCTCGGGCAGCTGCCCTGCTCCTCTGTGCAGGGCTGATAGCCACCGCCAGCCCCGGCTGAGAAGGGCGCCGAGGGGCCCGAGGGAATGGGGCAGCTTTTCTGGCAGGACCTGCCCCTCCACTCAGCATCTGCTGCCTTCCTGAGGGCAGCGGGAACATGCAACCCAAACAAAATCAGTGTTCTCCATTAAAGAGCTTTGATTACATAGTGAAAAATAATCTTAGTATTCATCGTGGTTACAACTACGATTGCTAGTGAAAACGCACTAAAAAAAATAAAAAGGAGTACAAGCTAACAGCATTTGTTTCTATTGACGTTCTTGCAGACAGGAAGGTATTTTATCTTACTTTACTACACATTACTTATGTTCACTTAACAGCTTGCTGTTAACATTGGGTGAGAGTCTGTCTTTGGTTAACTGGTGAAAATCTTGAGTAACAGCCACAGAAGTGGATCGAGTTATGCTGGATTTACGCCACTAAGGAAAGCAGAATGTGACCCCTTATCAGTGCCTTTTTGCTTTGAGTATACAAATATTTTATGCATTTCAATGAGTGACAGAATGCAAAACTTGCAAATATTTATTTTTAGATGTATGGGGGAAAAGCAATTAGAGCTAAAAATGTTAAGAATGAAGAAATCACTTAACAGAAGCAATTATGTTGGGCACATAAACAGCTCTGCCTTCAGACATTTTATTCAAACGCTGCAGAGCACACTAGAAAATATCAATTGTTTAAAAAAAACCTCCAAGTATTTTTTCACAACTGAAAAATCAATCATTATAAACAACATCTGGGGATCATTAATATCTTGCTCTGCAGTTGAATTAACAAAATAAGAAAGAAATCTGACCAGAATCCAGAACATTTCCAGATTTGCTTTTTCAAGCTAAAAGCTTATGTTTGCAGAGGTGGGGTGGGAGGGAAGAGGAAATGTACATTTATCTGTATTGTATATAGCACTGTTATGCATTAATCACTACTTCCCCTCCAGCTATGTCCTGTTTTTGTTTTGGGAGACCTAAAATTTGAAATATTTAGCTAAGCCACTCTGCCCAGGACCTTGGAAAAATTTGCATATTTTTCAGACTGTTGGAGATGCCACCGTAAAGCTCCATCTAAGGAGCTCCCAGTATCCACGCTAATAAAAAGTCTCCATACTCCTCCTACTGCAGTTCTAAACGTTTTAAACATTCCAGTCTTTGCAGAGGAGCACTAACACCAAACCCCTCTAATATCACATTTGTATTAAAACAAAGAAGCCCGAAGCATCTATATGGAAATTTCAGGTTTTTCTGAATTTCACTGATATAAATTATCCTGCAGTGGGCAAAAGAGACAACAGCAATAATGCTGATACTTTACATCAGCTGAAAAACTTTAAAAAAACACCCAGTCAGCCCAAGCACAATTTTTGTACTAGAGCTAGTTTAAAAAGAAAAGCCAACTTTGACTCTTTTGACTCAAACAAAATAAGTCACCAACAGGAAAACTGTATTTCATCTAGACTGGAAACATTCTTCCATCTTTTTTTTTGTTGTTTGTTTTAAAGACTCATTCCCTGCCAAGGTTTTATTTTGTTATGTTTTTCCCCCAAACAACAGATTTTATCTGTGAGTCACAAACTTCTGTAAACCAAGATGCATAATGAGAGCAAAGACCAAATTTCAGCCATACCGGGACTAATGGTACCACTCTACACCCTGAAGTCACCAGCTTTCATGCCACAGAATTTTTCTGGCACATGACCCATCCCTAAAAAGTCCTTTCACCTTCATAATGCTGCTCTTCCATGGCTCCCCTGACCAATGACAAGAAGGAGAGTAAGTCCTGAAATTGTTGGCTCAGGAACTCCAGCAGCTGGGAGGACTGGTAAGTCACTCCTCATTCCCAACCACTCCCTGCCAGCCCTGGAAGCAACACAAACTGCCTTCTTCATTGTTTTACAGGGAGAGATGAGTTGTTGAAGGTTTTGAGGTTTGCATTTTAATGTAGATAACTTTTCCCCTAGCAAGCAATATACTGTTAAGTTTGGTTTGGGGGATGGGGAGAGGAGATAAGTGGGGCCTGCAATGCTCTTTTGCACACAGTTTTTTTTTTTCAATGAGCAGTTTCCCTCTGCATTGCTCATGTTATGGGCAAATGAAGATGGTTAATTTTTCAGAAAAAATTGTACTCGTACCACAGTAGGTTGTAGTTCTCTCACTTTTTGGTATGAAATGTTTCATTAAAAATTGGATTTTACATGTAAACCCAAAAACTTTTAACCTTCTGTTGGGGGTGAACATGTGTTTACAGTACTCCAGGGGCCAAACAGATTGTTTAATGGCATATTGGACCCAGTATGCTGTAAAAATAATCCAGAATGATTTAAAATTAACCAAACTGACTTTAAAAATTGAGAAGAAATAAGGTATTCCATTTTGTCTCACACTCCTGTTTATAGAAAAAGCAAGCTCATCCTCACAGAATTAAAGACAGCCTTTGGATTCATCTTTAGCAGGCAGGATTTATAATATTTATTATGACAAATCCTTCTGTGTGAGATTTTCACCTGGTGAGGCTGATGGAGCTGAAACCCACCATCATCCATACCACAGCTGGATCACAGAAGATCTCAGCTCATTGATGCACCCTGGAAGCTGCTCCATGCCATGGAGCTGGCACAAGCCTGGCAACTGAAGTCACCTTTCTTGGACAAGCAAACACAGAGGACGTGTGCTGCTCTAGCAACAAGTGCACACTGATTTATGCCCAGAGACCTTCAGATACACCTTCTGAACACTCACAGGCAGCTTTGTCTCCGGCTAGAGCACTTTGGTCTATAATGAAAGTTATTAGGAACTGAATTTTTTAATTCCTTCTCTCTTGCAGCACGTGTGACCACACAGCAGATGCCAGTAAATGATATGCACGTACAAAAGTTATTCAGTAACAGTAACCCCAGAGGCTGATAAATGAAAAAGATTCTGAAAAATGTCTCTAGTTGAAGAGAAATGAATCGTTCATTTTCATTGCTCATGTTCATTTCATTATCCACCTGGACTGCTTCACGCTGGTGAGGACCTCTAATTGCTCTTATTTCAGGAGAGGGATACGTGTGCAGTCTGACTGCAGTCACAGCCAGGAACTTTGGCTATCAAGACATCCAAGCATGGTTTATGTCTTCTGCTTTCTGAACAGAAGCAAGCTTTTGAGCCTATTTGCATTCTGGAGGGGAACCCTCCAAGGCAGTTGGATTAACTAATCAGTAGTTATATCAACAAGAATGGGAGCAGGAGGCTTCCCACTCACAGCAGTCTTTCCTTTGTAAACGGAGAGCAAGTCCTTCCCTGGCAGGCTGCAAAGAAATACATGCAAATGTTCGAGCCTTCCAGCTGCTGAGCCCACTCCTCAGCAGCTCGCTTCTCCAGTGGTCTGCTATACGGGGTGCTGTCACACTGAACCAAGCCAGAGGAGAATCAGAAAAGGACTGTGAAAGAAAACCGGTCCTAAATATTCCTGCCCAACCCACTCGGGCACATGCCACACAGCAGTGGGCAGGCAGGGCAGAGGCAAGCACAGGTAGCCACGGTGCTGGCAGCACCTGTGGCAGCCCGAGCTGGAGCTGGAGGGGAAGCTTAGCACAGCCTGAGCCTCACAGAAGCTCTGTGGAAACAGAACATCCACACAGGACTGCCCAAAGCCTCACCGCATCCCTTCCGGCCCTACCTGTGGGAGCTCACAGACAGCATCGACATACATCTTCTGCTTTAAAAAGTCCCACACCAAAATAACATTATTTATTGTCCACAAAACTTAATTCTTCTTCTTCATTTCCTGCTTTATCTATTTTTGTTAAACCCTGCAGAAGAGGGTTTAACAGGCAAGGAGTAATAAGGCAAGGAGTATGAGAAGAAGTCAGAGCTCAACAAAAATTTTTTTGTTATAAATCTATAATGAGAGTAGAGAAAATATTTTCAGGAAAAACATGTCTATTAAAACTGCCTAACAAGGACAACAGCTTACATGCTGGGGGCTCTTCGTAAAGGTGCTTCAGGTGCCTCATTTGTGACATGCTGTATCTGTTGCATGATACTCCAACATAAAGAGAATGTGTAGGACTTGCCTCAAAAGCAACGCTTCTGAAGAAGACTTGGCATCCACATCAGAAACCAGTGCTCCAGTGCTGCCCACATAATGACATCAGCAGAACATACTTCCCAAATTTCAGATGTGCTTAAGAGTTAGGAGAATTTCAGGCAACAATGGTGAAATATACCCTCCTATCTTGTTCCTTCTGCACACCTATTTCATTTGCAAGGTAAGAGAGAGCCAAAACCTTCAGACTAAACGTGTCTGGATCTCCTTATAGACACCTTTTCAGAATTTTAGTCACATTTCTGTAATCTGGTATCCCCTCAGATTTGCCTGGTAAATATCAGTGCCTTAGAGTAATCTATCTATCTACTGTATCACCCTGCCTCTGCTTAGCCTTAGCAGTCATCACATTCCACATGTGACATCTATCTACACAATATCAATGTAAACTGTTTGTATAATGAAGTGTTGTACATTTTATTGTCCTGCCAGCAAAGAAAAGGATAAACTAGTACTTTGCCTGTTGTCTTCAACAAAGGTAGTATAATTGACACCATACATTTTGCAGTACAGATATGGAACCATACACTGGCCAGTTTTTTCTTCTTAAAACAGCACGGCTTGCAAGTTTTACATCATTATTTTCATAAGAAATACTTTTAAACAGTGGTGTTTTTGGGTGGCACTTTTTTTTTTAAATAGGAATTTAAAAAAATCTGCTTCTTAAACCAAACTAGATTTTAAACACATATTATTAATTTCTATGGCTAAGATTTCTGTGGCTCTGGCTTAATAATGAGATTAATTGCCTCGCAAAGGTCAAGAGAATGGCATAGTTTGCTTTCAGAGGCTGAACAAAGCACTCGCTATGGTTCACTAAGCGTAGTTTCTGCATCACTCCACATGTCTTTGATTCATCTATTACTAATATTCCATGATACACTTACATTATGGATCCAACTATTTCAACAAACCTGTAATCAAGGAATGACCCTGAATAAAATACTCCACAGAAAGCAGATGGTAGGCTCATCAAATGCCTTCAAGCCTAAAATAACCTTTCCCATATAAAAAAGGAAAGTCAATTAAAACTGAACTTTATATTCTAAGCTTGAGCTCAGAGTAAATAAAAACCAACATGATACTATTGTGTTATTGGACCAAACTTCCAGGGCATTTCATTCATTTTTTTAACCACCCCCACCCCTAAAAGCAACCAACACTTTTACTCATAGCTCATTCAAAGCCTGTAATGTTTTGTGTGAGTGTGAGCAGACTTGACAGTTTGGGCCTGATTCTGAAAAATCTTGACACCACAAAACTAAAACTATTCCAGCAGTCATGTGCTCCAGTGACAACACCACGTGAGGAAGGATCTCGTCTGCCTGTTGGGAATGGAGTGGCAGAGCAGCAGAGGAGCACTGCCTCCCAAAATGCCCCAATGCCACCAGATGAGTCAGGGTTTCTCTGCCAACACAACAATGCCTGAGCTGGGCACCAAGCTCAAAGCTAGGGTGCTCGAGTTCAGAAAAATAGGTAAATGACTCTCCCATCAGAAATGCCATTAAAGCCCTTTCCTCTCACTCTCATTATTAAATGTTTAAGTGCATCAGCAGAATTTTTTTCTCTAAGAGACCACAGGAGCTTCCTTGCAGATATGTGGGGGTCTCACAAGCAAAGGTGTACCCAACACCATGCAGACTTTTCAAGCATTAGCCACAGAACTCATCCATCTGGTGATATGGGGGATGGAACTTAAATCTGTGCACTGCTAAAGAAACTACACTGGACCCATTACTGGAGTTACCCCGGGTGTCTACACTACCTGCATTCCACCACACATTCAAAGCACATCTGCTGTCCTTGGGATCATGTGACACCAAAAAAACACAGTGTGAAATCACCTGCTTGCTATCAGGTGTCAAATCTTGCCACTCTCTCCCCCAGCTGTAAGGAGCTGCAAACTCCTTTAGAGCTGCAGAGTATTCTCTATACCTTTTGAATTAAGAGGCCACCTCCTGGAAGTACCTCTGCACTCATAAAAATCAAGCTCCTAGCACTGGCAAAGCCCATATTCCAAGATGACCAGAAACACACCAGCTACAGCTGACACTCATACAGGGCCCTGGGAGCATGGCTGCAACAGCAGTGGGGTCTGCCAGGACTCCCTCGTTTTGCATTTTTTAGCATATTGCACCAACAGTGACTTTAAAATAAACTAGCACACGCTGCAAAGCTTCTGGAAGACAGACTATAGGTGAATGATTAAGGGAGATGAACTTCAAACCCAGGCAAGGTATCGTTTCACTCAGACCAAGTCACTGTGCTACACTCTACCTGTGTAACATTATCTTTGATTGTGAACTCAAGTTGTGATACTGAGATCACCAGTGACTAGAAGCCTTCAGTCTCAGAGAAGAGCGAGCATATTTGGTACTTAACATTGGTTCACTTCAAAGGAATCACATCTTCCCTCTGGAAATCAGTGGACACTTAAAAGAAGAAAAATGTCTTTAATTGTGAGAAAAAGAAAATAGCTGTAATGTGACTTACCAAACTCATCACATATACTTTCATTTTCTATTAGGGTAGGATGATCGAATGTATCCCGACAATAGAAGATTTGGGGGTTCTTGCTTGTTACTGCAATGCCTCCAAGGGCTAAAACAAACTGGTCTGTTAGTATCGAAGAGGGCTTGTCCTGAATGCGCTTTAGCATGGAACGGTATCGACAGTACTGTGGGTAGCTGAGAATTAAAAGGTTTGAATCTTCATCATCCTCACCTGGAAAAACAGAAAAAAATACAAAACAAGAGTTGTAACTCAAGTATTTCAGAAAACCCGTAAGTTCAGTCTTTTCTCAAGACTCAACTTTTATAGCACAGTGGGTCTGGAAAGAAAGGTTAAAAATAGAAATTTAAAGAAAGTCTATTAAAATAACTTATTTTCTGCCTTTCTGTTCAGTTCTCCTATGCTTACTCGCAAGGACTACCTGGATGAGCAAGAAAACACTTCTCTGCAGAAGCTGGCCAAGGGCCTGAATCAGTGTTCTCCATACTTTGCCAACTTGGCTGCTTCGATAGAAATATTATCTGTAATTTTTACTCAGTTCCCCATATAGCTTTACTGCACACATGTTTACATCAGCTAACATCTTTTAAAAATAATAATATACAAGCCTCAGAGCATACAGTTATTAAGTCTCCTTTGTAGTACCTGATACTGGCAATTCCCAAAGGACCCCTGGGCCAGGGAGGTGGGCTGATCGGACCTGGTCATTGCTGCTAAACCCCAATAGGTAGAAGCAACTTTCTTCATATTAACTGCAAATGCAGCAGGACTCAGTAAAACTCCTACACAGCACAAAAGGCAAATGAATTTTCAAGCAGCTTGTGCTGCTGGGCTCAAAATATAAAGCAATCTAGAGCTCAGAACTTTCCATTCGTCCATGGTTTAGATGATATTACATGTGAAGGTGGCAGATTTTGAAGTATCATAATCAAGTGTCATCATACAACCAGAAGGAAACCTAAGAGAAAAAATATCCAACTAGGGAAGGAAACATGAAAAATTACTCATTTGCAGGTATGCAGCCAGTACTTAACAGCACTTTTTTTTATGCTCATTTATCTCCTCAGGTACTTAACCAAACTTGGCTTTCCAGGCATGTCAATGAAGACAAAGCAACATCATTCACTTTACGTTTGCTGCTGTACTCTGATTACTGAATAACTCAGCTATTTCTTCTGCCAGAGACAAAAGGTCTACTATTTAATCCCATTATCAATACTGAAATCATCATTCTTACTCCTAAAGTAAAAATCACAGACATTGAAAGAAATGTCAGATCAGTTCTCCCCAACTAAATATGATGGCACAACTCATCTAGATCAAGTGAGGCAATGGAAATGTTGACACATAAAAGGCTAAACTTTAAGAAGTCTCTGAGAGCAGATAAATCACCTAGAATGTCATCACTGCAGATGAATGCAATGCTGTTAAAAAAAAAAAATCAACACGGCAGACGGACTTGCAAAGTACCGTCTTTACTTGCACACCTCCTGAAAGTCATCACTTTTAAAAACTCAGAACTCTCACCACTATCCTGACACGGGTAAGGAGATAAAACAATTTGTGTTAACAAAAAAGAAAAAAAAAAAAGAAAAAAAGAGTAAGAGTAATACATTTTGGTAAACAGCACTGACATTACTTTTCTGAGAAAATAAAATTGATGGCCCTAAAACCTCTTTTGGCCGATACGGATGTGGTCATGCTTTTCTTTGTTTCAACAAGTATCCCATAAGCCTACACAACAGCACGACTGAGCCAATTGCTCCTGGGAATAAGGCTCTCTCTTCTTTATTAGGAAACTCTAAAAATCAGATCAGGAAAACTGTTCTAGGAATTAACAAGCACATGACCCGTCCTTTAGCTCCTTCGAGAGTTTCACGTACGCCTGCCTGACGGTTATTACTACTTTATACCTTTGTGTAGATAGCGGTGAGCTGAATCTGTCGATCTGACAGCACTTTTCTTACGCCAGGATGTGGTCAGCTTTTTAAACAGGGTGTATATAAATGTATGTCCCACGTGCCTTTGTAGTAAACCATTAGTTTCCAGACAAATGTGCTCTAAGTCCCTGCGCAGAATTACACAAACTTTGTACCCCTGACAACTGACGACTTAACTCAAACCCCCTGGCATAAATTAAAACCAAGTAATTTTTTACAGGATCACTTCCATACATGCTTGTGCAATTCCAGTGAGTACTTTATGATGCATTTGTTTCCTTTCCTTTTTCACTCCAGGTTCAATAGATACATCTAAGAATGAACAAAGGCTGAATAAACTGAAAATTTGTTTAGTGAAAGACAAATACAGTGTTGCTGGAACAAACATTTTTTCCTCAACCACGCCCACACGAGAAAAGAGAAATCAAAGCAGACCAATCTCTAATAAAATGCAAGCCCAAAAAAGAACTATTATTTGCTTCTATCAAAATCTAACATGGGCCATTTAATGGTGGACTTAGTGAATATTGCAAGTATTTTTCAGAAATATGATCAGAACGAGTTTACTCTTAGGAGAAGCAGACCTCAAAACGTGGATCACATTCCATTAAAATTAAGAAAAACAACACAACTTCTAAAAACATATAACTGAGATACTAGGAAACCAAGACACTCTATTTCTGAGTCTCTTTTTAGCTTCAACAGACAGAACATGGTAAAAGATAATACCTACAGTATGCTGCTAGTGAGGCTCAACTGAAATTACTCTAATCCTATGCTTATATCATAATTGTGTGGTTTAATAACCCCCTCCAACATCAACTTTTCATTTATTTTTGTATTTCAGGGCTGAAAACAGAGAAACTGTAATTAGGAAGCAAGGTTCCACCCCTGCCTTCCGAGCACTGCCTATATATGCATAGATGTAATCCAACAGTTCCCTTTGTGAGGGGTAAAGAGAGCTGGGATTTGGCACAGCCTGGCATTTATGTTGGATTACATGTTCTTCAAGTTGTCTTTGTAAGTAAGAGATGCATGAAATGCCAAACACAATGAATCTATGCAAGAACTGACTTTTCAAATCAGCACAACCATTTTTAATATGTAAGGCAAGACAATTAAATGCCCCAAAAGAAAAAAAAATAAAGCCTGTTAAAAGCACGAATTCCTAACAAATCCATCTAGAGCCAGAACTATTTACAGAGAGAGCAGAGAAAAAACCCAACTGTAACATGCTTTTTGTTTGCTTGTTTCAGAAACATCAGCCCATAATGTTATTGCTAACTGCCATAATCTACCCTCAACATCAGTAAGCATTTTTTTCTTTACAAAGACCTTCACACCAGGATTTTATAGAGCTTGATGGAAAAACTATGCATGTTCCTTCCTGTACCTAATTACCTCAACTGCAAAAGCTGCCAAGTATTTTGCCCTTTAGTTCTTTTAATCGTATTAGTGCAAATGCATTTGGATGCCAACAGAAACAAACATTTAAAGATTTTTGCTTAAAAGATTCCAAATATGTATGAGGCTGGTGCTATGAAAGCACACTCCACTTCTTCCCAGAAAGCACAGAGTTATTCCTGCAGAAGAAATATGAATTTGTGCCTCTTGTAAGACTAAATGTCTAGTTTCGACCCAATTTAAGTAAAATAATGTCAATATGAACTGCTCTCACAATGATTTATGCTACCTTCTGTTACTTTATTACATTAGACATTCCTTTCTCTAAGCTTTATACTTTTTGCCGTGCTCCTAGCAACCACATAAAGGCTGAGCACCAACTTTACGCGCCTGGCACCCTTCCAGGCTCGACTGTTATTGATAATTATATTGAAGTTTCAATTTAATTGCTACTCTGTTGTGACACAGAATATTTTTTGTAATTAGGCTTTTCCCATTTTCTGTCCATTCATTTTGTGTATTACTGAAAATGACTTCCCCCCCCAGAAAACACAAGCAGAACAATGATACAGATAAGGGTCTGTACATCTGTTACTATCATTACCAACTCGGTAATGTGAAGGGAAGAAAAAAAAATTTAAAGGAAAAAAAAAAGTGAATATAATTTCTCAGAAGGTAAATTTCTTTTCAGTTTAAGTGCTCTTTTTCTTCTTAGAGTTGCTCAATGATTTCCTGTTCTAATTACAAGTCATTATAAAGAAAATATTTTTTAAAAAGGAAATGTACCAGCGCAGGAGGCTAAATAGAAACACTTACTTGGTATGGTTTGAAACTGCAAACTTTTAAATCTCTTATCAATTCTCTGCTCTACTTTTGTGCAATATATTCTACCACACATCTACCATCTCTTCTGAGGCAGTTAACACAAATGTATACATCAAAGGGGAAACACACTTGCAGTTAAACTGCAGGCAAAGTAAAAAAAAAAAGAGAAAAAAAAATCAATTTTTTCCTCCTCAATGTAGCTGGTAAGTTGGAGGCAAGCCAAGCCTCAGAGTGGAAAATATTAAAAAGTACAAAAAAAAAAAAAAAGAAAAAGAAAAAAAAAAGAAACAGGCTTGATTAAAAAGCGAGAGAAGAGATACTCAGTTCTAAATCTAAATGAATAAGCCACAAACTATTTCATAAAAACATACTGTGACGTAAATTACACATCAGTATTGCACTGTTGTGGTTATTTTGAGAAATGGCTTGTACTGTAAGTCAGCTGGTAAAACCCCACCCTTAATGATTTTGTAATTCTCCATACAGCAATCAACTGGAGCAGTCATGAAATTGCCAAGAAGGAAAACAGACAGAGCTGTAGAGAGTTTGTAATAAAAAGATAATGTACTTTTAACATAACAGAAGTAGAAGATTGGTTTTATTAACTAAAAAAACTACTTAAAAGGTCCCAGGCTTGCCATTTGTTTTGATAAATGTTGACACAGATCTTCATAAGATAAGCAATGGAAATATCAGGGGAACTAGATAAAATGGGACAATGCTTTGGTGTGTGCGTAGCAAATTGAGCAAGGGAGTTTTCTGGAATATAGACAGAAAATGAAGGAAGTTGCAGGGCTCTGTCCATCAAGCTCCTCTACCACAGGGTGCCCTCGCTCCTCTGCCTTCTTTCATAACCCTCAGTTACTAAGGGGGTCTCCCAGAGGATTCACCTATCGTTATTAGTTTATCATTGTTTGTATGTATGGCTTTGACCATTATCATCAATATGCAGGAGATACAGAGGTAATGGAGGATGCATCTGCATGTCTGGAGGGACTGGGAAGGGCAAGGTTAGCGGTGCTGAATGAACACGGCTGTGACTCCCATGATGGGAGGTCTCCTGACTATTGCAGGGCAGTGTGTTCAGGTGTCACTGACCTCCCAAGACCCTCCAGCTCTTAAAATCTAGTTCTCCTTCTCCTGTTCTACTCCTCTGGCAATGACTTACTGCAGTACGGGCATGAGAACACAGGTGAAGATGAAGCAAAGATGTGTCGCTCACCCTTCAAAACCAGTATCTGCAGGTCGGACAGGCTCTACACAGCTCAGAGCTGCCTGTTCCAATAAAAACCCAAAGAGAGCACAGTTTTCAGCAGACAGAAATGAACTTACCACACAACTACCTAAAAACCCTGAATCTCTCAAAAGGTCCAAAAGCAACAGAAACAGTGGAACAATGAACGAATAAGCACAAGGAGCAATAAGAAACTGGGTCTTTGTGACCTCAAAATCTTTAAGAATGATGGCATAAGAACACCCTCCCGTATCATAGTCCAGCTACAACCTGCCAAACATCTCCAAACTTCCAAGGTAACTGCAGGTGGCCAAGCAGCAGTGACAGTCATCATCTACACCTCTGGGTACTTCTGTGCAGGACAGGACAGCTCTCCCAGTGAAATAACCTTCATGGGAGGATTATGCCTAGCTCCTTCCTGACCACTTCTCACACTGAAATCTTTGAACAGACACTCGACCACAGCAGGAATCCACTCCCCACAGTAGGAATCTGCTGTGGACTAGGACCCACGGCTGAGGAGTTCAGGTAGCTGCATCATCGTCTCGAGGCATGCTCTAGCACACCAATCCACTCTCTCTCCAGTGGTTAGGAAAGACTTGTCAAACACAGCTCTTCCAATGCTCTCTGCCTTTTCATTCCCACGGTCTTTATTCACTCTAGTAAAGCCACTTGGTGTGCCTCAGCTGGCTAATTAATCACAAGACCTAAAAATATTAATCTAAGAATTGTATTTCTCTCACAGATAAATGCAAATACAGTAATGATTTAGCCACATGAGATGGGACAGGAAATCTGTGGTTTCGGTTTTAAATAAATTTGGGTAAATTATTGACACAACAGGCATATCTCTTTGTTGGCAGGACCCATGCTACTCATCCTTGCTTTAAGAACTCCTTTCTATTTGAATGCTAATGCAATCAAGAACAAAGGCAACGTGTTGCAGGATACGAACACAGTGATTACATTTATGTTTACCAGATAATGATGATGTTAACAAGTTGCCTGTAATTCTGACATGGACGTTTGCCTGCCTGATTCTGCTTTTAAATTGATCAAAACGCGAAAGTCATTTCTGCCAATGTTGAGAATAAAACATGCAGCCTTTCTGCATGTGTCACATATTTCTCCCCTTTTAAGGAGGAGACTGAGCTAATTCTCAGAATTTTGTGCCACTTCCCCAGCCCTCTGTTTTCTGTCACAGTGCCAGCAGAGCATCAGCCTTTCAAAGAATTCCTGAGATTAGTTTAACATTTGAAAGAAAGAAAATACTTACAAATCTACTAGAGATTGAAACTACTGTTCAACTTAACAGCAATACAGTCATTAAAAAAAAAGAAAAAAAACGATAGCATCATCTAATACGTACTTAGAGCGCATGGCTGAAGAACATTTTACACTCAGTTATTTGGATCAGAGTTGTTCTACTCCTGCTTAATGAGGACAAACCCACGTATGCTGATCCATGACTGACAGTATGTCCATATAATCAAATCTTCTATAATATTTATCTCACTAAATCACTTGAAATTCAAATCCTAAATCCAATTTTTGAAGAAGACAAAAGACATTTAATACTGAAAAAGTTTCCAACCAGGTTTTCAGACCCTAATCCTATATTCATCTCCTCATAACTGCAGCCCCAACCTTGCACTCCCAGGATCCTCCTGCACCTTAGGAAGTGCCTCATAAACCTTATGAGGTGTTTTTAGACTCAAAAGAAAAGTGACTGACAATCGTCATTTCCAGCTTTTATATAACCCTTCCATCCACAGGCCTCAAACTGCTTTACGGAGATGAGTAAAAATTATTATCCCCATTACACAGGGAGAGAAACTGAGACAGAGAGCTTAAAGGATCTATTCTACAGCATCGAGCAACTTAGAGAGCAAGGGGGAGAGCAAAGAGGCCAGGCAGAAATTCTTGTTGGGAAATTTCTGGGTAAACGAGAGATCCTTAAGTTTCCTCAAAAGGGAAGTGACTGTCTCTGGCCACCCCATCCAGCCTGCCTGCCTCCATCAGAGACAGGGCATGGACCCGGAGGCTCTGTGCTGAGGCTTCTCTCCTACCACAACCATCTTCTTCCCTGTCCTGCATAATTCCAGTCACTCCTTCATTCTATTCAGCTGCTGCCCAGCCGGGATTATCTTCCCCTTTGCGAAGGGTTTGCAGAGCAGCAGTTCACCCTCCCGCCGAAGGCAGGTGACTGCCGTGACGAAAGCTGGAGGAGCCTGAGAAAGGCAAGCCGACACTGGGGATGTGGCTATGAAATCGCCTCCCTGCCTCCCAAAATTTCCTTCTCTCCTCACTCCTCAGGTCACAAGCAGGGCCAGCCAATGTCCAAGCAGCCATGGACGGCTACAGAAAACCACTCTGATATAAAAGGTTTTTAAACTGCCCTATTAGCTTTCTAAAGCAGATGGAGATGGGGGGAAGGGGGAGATTGACTGTAGAAGGGAGCACATGCTGCCTGTCCTCTTGAATGTTCTGGGTCATGTGGACCATTCAGGTTGAATGTGCATCAGCTTTAAAACAAGTATTTATCCTGGTTGTCGTGGTTACTGATAAGCAGCTTCAATTCTGCTGATAACAAAAAGAAGAAAGAATTAAAAAGGGGAGAGGAGCTGAAAACATAATTTGGTAATATGACGAAGCCAACAAGAGGAATTAAATCACATTAAACAAGCCAATTGTACTGTAAATGGCTCTGCCTCTGTATTTGCTTTTAAATCATCTAAGGCTCTAACATGGCAGCTGCTTCAGTTTTAACAAACAAACAGTAAAAATCCCTTTTAATAACGAAAGAAAATAATGATATACTTTGCTTTAGCTGAATTCAAACATAATTTAATTTTTCCTGAGGTGAGATTTGCACAGGGAACAATCAGATAATAAGTGTTATCATTCTAATAGACAAAACTGAACCAGCACTTTGCAATTCAAAGTGCTATTTAATGCACCATTTTCAGCAATCTCTGAACACCATCCAACATACCACTAAACTACACTTCAGTACTTACACATAAAGCCTGATCCTGCAAATACTTGAGCATGGGGGTTATGCTATGAACACCAGTACTGCAGCTGAAGTCGCACATTCCCCACAGTACCTTTGTGAGGGGGGGAAGGGGACACATCCTCACATCCACTGACTTTCCCTACAACATCTTCACGTCCTCTGTATTATTATTATTACTATTTCTACAATCATGTGTGTTGGTTCCCCCTTCTGAAGTGTAGCACTGTACAGAGAAAATACTGGAGAATGAAAAACTCTACTCTGGCGGAGAAATGTGCAACTAGAGCCCTTGGCAAGAGAGGGGCATACATTTTTTCAGCGGTGATAACTAACCATTGGAACAATGAGCTCAAAAATGTAACAGATTCCCCAACCCAGTGCTTAGGACTGAACTGTTTCGTCCTCAAGATATTCTCCAGACTGATGAATTTTAAACCCATGCTCTGTTATTTGTCTCCTGTGCTGAAGAGGCCCATGACAAATCCATACTTGTGCGGCATGAAAAGAACTGGAAGGTTTCTGAGAGTTAAACTGAGTTACTGGGTTTAATATCAGACTAACCAGGTCTTCTGTCATCTCCTCTCTCTTTCACCTCCGCACACCATTCAAACACAAATGATACACAAGGAAACGCAGCCTTACTTATAAGGGACTGATTCACCACCTCTTCCATGTGGCAGAATCAACCGCCTTCATTTTCCACTGCACACAGAAGTATGAGTCAAAAGCCTTATTTTGGTGTCTCACACGGGGCTCTTTCACTATCATTCTGAAATTTCGGAGGAACTGCACCCTCCTCGAAATAGCAGCGGCAGAAGCTGCCGGTCCCAGAGCTGCGACACGAGGGGTGGAGGGTGGAAATGGTCCAGTGATTTAAACAGTCAAGCCCTGCTTTTGACGTTTATGCCCTCTTTGAAACCCTTAATGAAGTAACAACCCTGTTAATTCTTGCAGGGTATTTAATACACATAAAAACTGCATTATCTACTATTTACAATTTACTACACACAAGCAGTATCTGGCTCCGTATAAAAATAACAAGCTCACTGTAACCCTCCGCTCCCTAACCATACTGCTGATTTCTTTGACACATGGAGAAGTGAGAATAATTACATTTTACTGAGTGCGTCTCATTACACTGATTTAAGTAAGATTTCCAAAGCTGTAAAAATATGCTTTTCAATTTCATTTGTTTCTAGCATTTCACTATGAAGACAGTTCATAAAGCCTTCAAAAATCATCATCAATATAGACAAAAATTGTACCCCGCTCATGTGGACATTTGACAGAGGGATAATAGGGTCTAGAAACACCACAGTCAGACATTGCTTTTCTATTTAATGTTTCCTTCTGTGCCAAACATAATATAACAGACAAGTGTTAGAGAGACATGCAGGGGGGAGTCTGAATAGAGAGCTTTAAAAGAGGTCCTTAATAGAGAAGCTGTATGCTTAGTCTTCAACAACATTCAATAGCAATTTATTTGCAGCCATTTTCTCATGTAACCTTTCACACGGGAGCAGATAAGATAGAGCACAAGACAATTTGTCATCTGCCAGATATGAACAAAAGAAACCATTTTTAATAAGCTTCAGTGGCCCCTTGTATTTGTTTTGCAACATGTTAATAACTTTTTTGGAAGCCAATCAAAGACAAGAAGAGAAAAAGAAGTCAAGCTGGGAAAAAAACCCCACAGTTTAAGAATTTTACAGATAAACTCGTGTTATCATCTGCAGTGTAATAATGCTTAAATCCAGGAGTGGCACAGAATTGGAATTAGAAACACAATGCCGTTTCTTTTTTAAAAGAAGAACAATTACGAAAATGCTAGTGTCATATATACTTTTCCAAGAATTTGCTGTCTTCTTCCTCATCCCAATGTAGCTCATACCTGCTCCCCAAAAGAACCTTACTCAGGTTTCCCTCCTTCCCAGTGAGGAGCTGAAACTCAGCATGAAGATTATGAGGAAAGGCCAGATGGGAGTTGCCAAACTCCAGGCCACTGACCCAACTGCCCTGTACTACACTTCCCCAGCTACTTGGAAACCTTCACCTCCTAACTGAACTTCTCATGTTGCACCAAATAACCCCCAAATTGCTGCTCTGAAAAACAGCCCAAATGTAGCTTTAAAAGCTGTTACAGGCATATGAGTAAGTCTGTGGTTGCTCATTTAATCCTATTCTGCATCACAACAAAGTAAACTGGAGCTGAAAAGGAGTAACAGGAAGAAAAGGGAGCTAACTTACAGCCCTATCTAGGATACAAGGACTAAAAACTGAGTGATATGCAGGATAAGACAAACCAACCAACTGTGCTTAAATTCAGCAATGCCAGGGCCTTCCTGTGTAACCAAGGTCATATCATCAGATATTTCTGGGGCAAAGCCTGATTTCTGTGGAAAAAGAATTAGTTGCAGGCATGTGAGGGCTTGTGGGACAATTGCTCCTGATCCCCTCCCCTTCCTGCAGGAACATGAGGAGGGGCAGAGAACCTCCTCAAAATGGTATCTACCGATATCTGTGCAAAAATGTTTCTGCAAGACTAAGGTTCAAAAATGGGTCCAAATGCTCACAGAAGCCCTCAGTCCCATTTCTAAGGTAGGGGCCTTCTGGTACTGAAGAAAAATCAGAAAGCACCAAAATGCCAGCAATATATGCTGAAAAAGCTGATGAAGTGTTAAGCAATTTCATTAACATTATTAAAATAGAGAAAATTCCCTTGGAAAATTTCACACAGGCTTTCCTGTCTCACTGCAAATTACTCATGGCCTGAGAGACGCGTGAGGAGCAAATGGAGAGAAACAAAGCTTCTCTCCAGTTAATTTGGATCGAGTCCTAGTCTCACTGGTAGAAAGACCAGGCTTGTGGGCTTCAGTGAGAACAGGGCTGGGTTCTTTGAACTAGATTATTACGGCATCTCTAAGAGAGGTACGAAAGTGTATGGTGAGAGAAGATGCACCAGAGAACAAAAGGCGCTGCCGGTCAGATGACAACCCTCCTCGTTATGATGATGAAAAGACTCCCAGACTTCAGCAGACACACACCTGCAGAGTTTAGGATGCTATACCAAAAATTAGATTTTGCCTTCTAAGGATTTTGCAGAGGAATCTGTTATCCAGTGAAGGGAAAGAATATAAGCATGTGCTCTGCAAGAAAGAGGAATGGCTTTTTGAATAAAAAAGGGCTCCCTGTGATGGGAACATACCAACCCAGCCCCAAGCTCCTCCTGAGAACTAATACAAGATTTCTCTTCCTCTTCTGCAGGACCTGGAAACCATCCCTGGAAAAGAGGAGAAGTCGTGCTACCTGAATTTTCTGAAAAGGCCTCAGGTGGAGGCAGGGTGAGAAAGGATTTCGGGACAAGTTATGCCTATGAGCTGAGGAGAACAAGCAGGTATCCTCCCACTCTTTTCTCTAGGCAAACTCCCTTTCCAAATTTTCAGTGAGAGCGTCAAGTCTCCAGTGAACCTACCTAAGAAGGGCCTGGCAGAACCCTACTGATCTGCCAGAGAACATCAGGGAGCTTGTGCTCTGCTCCCGATGGGCTTCGGTCCCACACGCAGCAGAGAGGAAGGCTCCCAAGTAGGGAACAATCCTAACACACCATCTACTAGTCTGGAACCTGCTCTAATAATAGATAGCACTGTCTATTTCAAAGCACTTAATGGACGCTAATTAGTCCTCAGGGTATTCCTATGAGGCAGGTAGACAGATAAGTATTATTTTCCCCGTTTTACATATGAAATAACCTCATGGGAGATGTTCTGACTTGCTTAAGGCCACTGAATGAGTCACTGAGCTCAGCACTCAGCAGGTCCTGGCTCCCAGACCTGTGCTCAGACCTCTCAGCCCTACCTCTTTCACAAGTGCAGATCTTCATTTCAAATGTGGAGGGAGAAAGGAAAGAGGATCAAGGAGGGGTGATAACACTGGGAAAAAATTTTCTCTGGGAAAGGAGCTTCTAGAAGAATTACAAAACAGAGCTGAATATCTACTGAATGCTAGACACCAAATCTAGGACAAGGAAAGAGATGAAAAACACACTGATACAAAATTATAGTAGTTTCTATTATACACTCTGTTCAAGCAGTCAGAGATATTTATTGGGATTTGTAACCACCACTAATGTCACTTTAATAGCTTTACATTCCTAATTTCTAGCACGGTCAAAGCACGAAGTCCTGGCTGCACACAATCTACATGCTTAGCACATACACGTAAGTTACGTGCCCACACCCACAAAGCTACACTGAGGCGCTGCTCCACACTGGAAACCTTTGTGACTTCAGACATCCTGGGTAGGGAGGAACATTATCAATGGGTTTTG
The DNA here is from genome assembly GCA_013389985.1 of Dryoscopus gambensis. Lineage (NCBI taxonomy): Eukaryota > Metazoa > Chordata > Aves > Passeriformes > Malaconotidae > Dryoscopus > Dryoscopus gambensis. The sequence continues at coordinate 225,832 of WEIT01000198.1, forward strand.
TGCCTCTTTGGGAAAGAGCAGCAAATGCTTCAGCCACCATCTGCAAACAGCCAGAGCTCACAAGGCACCAGATATTACATGGTATTACATTCTTCCATCACCAAGCTGCTGCATCCCCCACTACTTACTGCTCTTGACCAGTGAGCTGGGCAGATGATGCCCTTAACTTTTAACACTCCAAACCCAGCAAATGTTTTCCACATTCCTGAATGCACCTTTCAATGACTCCTTCCCTTTCAGCCCACAGCCCCTTACCCCACGGACACACGATTAATTTAAACAGGATCCTTGAAAGAGGGAATGCAGTGTAGCAGCCCCCCAGAACATTCTCCAATTGTTTGTGCTAAAAATAATAATTTTTGCTTCTATGAAATTCAAGGACCAATCTCCAAGCTAGGCAAAACATTACTTCTTTTTCAGAAGGAAAAAAAAATATTTATACAGTGCATTACCCATCTCAAATGGTGATGTTTAAACACAAGTTTGATGAACTATATGCAGCATAATACAGCTGCTTTGCATTTTGATTCCTTTATTTATAGGCCACAGCAAATTAATAACTCAAAAATGTTGTTCCAGGCAAAGTAATGGACACACAATAAAACTATTCATTTCCTCAAAGGTCACTCCAGGAGAAACATACATTCTTTCGAAGCCTACCAACAATGCTATTGTTCCAAAGAAAAGTGAAAATATATAATGAGCAGTTAGTGCCTATATCTGCAGTGGAGACCCTGGGCTAATTTAAAGTGCAATCTTAAGGCAATCAATCATACTCTAAAATTACTTCATTTTCCAAACTGTTTACACTTTTTAAGTTACAAATCCACTTTCTGCTATTTCAACTCACGATTTACAGCTACAGATTTAGCCTGCCTTGGCTTGCTGCCAAACTCTAGTCATGAGGGAGCTAATGATCTGAACAGATCAGTGTTTTATAATGGAGAAAAGCGCATGTAAATTTCCAGCATGTCTGCAAGTAATCAAGGCATGCTGACTATAAATGAGGCGGCCTCACATTTATTTTAGGAGAAATATCTTAAAGCCCCACTTTTTATCCAGGCCAACAACAAAAAAAAAAAAAGAAAAAGAAAAAGAAAAAGAAAAAAAAAAAGAATCCTTTAAAAAAGGTACTCCAAGATTATTCCAAATGATTCTAAATGAAACTGCTAGGCAAACAATATGTTAAAGAACAGTACAATAGCTAATTTCCTTTAGAGTTTCTATCTCTAACCAGATCATATCCTTATCATGGCAAGCTGGAACATTAAACTCTCTAGTTCATGGAATCAAAACACAAGAGTGCTTCATATTACATTATAGAAAAATGAGCCATTCCCTACAAACAAGGTCAGATTTCTGGAATGCCAAAGGTCTACATTTAAACAGAGACGGGAGGAGGGGAGATTTTGCCCACTCTGCTTGCTAAAAAACAGTGCGAAACTAGACTAGCAATTCAAATTTGTTTTAATAGTTAAAACAGTAGAGGGAGAGCAAGAAGTCTCTTCAGAATTGATACTAAATTAAGTGTGATCTTTATTGTTTCATTACAGCGGCATAGCCAAATAATGACTTTGTGTTACTGTACAAATAATGCCGGATCCTCATTTTCTAGCGGAAATAATTATTCTATCATTTTCTGCTTATCATCAACCTACACCCCCCCTTCCTGTTTAGGCAATGGGTTGTGGTATGTTTGGGGCTAGATCGAAAAAGTTTCAGATTTTCTCCTGTTTTTAAAGGCCAATACCAAGGAGGCATATTTTGACTCAAAAGTGGCTTTAAGAATGGAGCTATAAATATTCTTGTGTTGTACTTCATGAAATTCAATCCATCATGATGGATATTTCTGTTGTAACATTATTACATGCCTAAACTCAATTGTATAATTGGATAGGGCCAGAAACAATAAGCTGGCCTTGCTTTGTTTCAGCATACTGCAGTTTTAAAATACCTGTAATCATAAATCAACATAATTATTTGAAGTTCTGTCACGAAGCAGAACAGGAAAAGAAAAACTAAAATAAACTAGCTGCTAAAGAATTTCATTTTACTTTCTCGAGACCGAAATTTTTTACTGGCTTCGAGCTGTACCACCGCTACAACTGGGAAAGTCTTTTCTCCTTTCCCGTTGCCTTGAAAGGCACCTCCTCCACAAAGATTTTGCTTTCTTACAGCTTTCTGACACAACTGGCAGAGCTCCACAGAGGAATCCCGCAATTCCATAGTACGAAGGATGAGCCTGCATTGCAGCCACTGGGACCAGGCTAACAGGGAGCCAGGCTGAGACAGACAAAGCGACCCAAGCTCCCCACAGCCAGCCAAACGCCCGGTGGGACAGCGGCTCAGGGGCCAAATATTGCCCATCACTGCTAAGGCAGTCTGTCCTGCTAGAAGCTCTAGGGGGAGACAGCTGAGGTCCCTCCTTGTGATGGAAGCAAATGGAACTGAGCATTTTTTGTTCCACTGTGTTAGGAATTTTGCTACTTATCCACTCAAAATAATTTACTAACTCTCCCCAAAACTCTCCGCACTTCTTACCTTACCACTGTCAGGATCAAAACTAACCAACCCTTTCCTCTCTTTTCTACCGCTAGCATACATAAGTGAGACCTGGGGAGCAGCTTTGATGGACAGCTCCTGGATGTGAAGAGAGTTTGTTGCTTGTTGGTTTATTTTCAATTATTGCTAAGCAAATGCCACTGGAAGCTGGGCCTTGGGAGATCATTGCCCAGCTGAGGCAGAGGACCAAGCAGAGGTGAGCAGGCATGGAGGAAAACACCAGGAGATGCTTTGGGATGGACTGCATTGTGTTACTGGGAGAGGCAAAAGCACTGATGGCGGCTGAAGAGTTTATTCCCTCCTCGCACCTACAGTTATGCAACCATTTTCCAAATCTCATCTCCACCTACCTTCCAGCCATGCAGAGCTTCATGCTCACTGGAGGCACTGGGCTACAGCATGACTGAAGTTAATATTAAAACATGGATTCCTCCTACAGCTTCCCTGAAAAAAACCATTGCATTTACAGGGACGTAGGTCGCCCAACAACCTCCTTGTTCTGTTTCTCTTGCTGCTATTACAGTTTTTTTTAAAACTCTTTTTCTTCCTTCTTTCTCTTTTGATCTTCGTAGGTCTCGAACTATGTATTTTATTACTTCTGATACTTACGTGAAGAATGTTAAGCCTTTCAAAAATACACTCTTTTGGCCAAGTGCTTTATGGGTAGTGGAGCTCAGCAGTGTATACAGTTGCATATACACACACAAAGAGATACGTGCAGTTTCACCAGTGATGACTCTGTAGTCATCAGCATAGTCTGTGTAATCACCTTCTGTTTGTGTGTATACATACAGAATAAAATATACAATTACTGTAACACGATTAAAAACCTTACTTTCTCAAATTCTCAGCTTTTACTCTCGCACACTGTGACATCAAATTGGAGAAGTAGCTGAAAATAGTAAGACCTGGATTTCCTTGGTCAAAGAATACAGGAAAAAAATATCCTTATCTTTCAGTATATCTGAAAGAAGCAAAAAAGGGTGAACAAACAGATCTGGGGGGAAAAGGCAAGTCAACTCCAGCTCAGCAAAAATTTCTAAGATAAAAAAAACAACATAAATAAAAAGAGGAGATATAAATAGGTGATGTGAACAATCCTCGAGAACAAAAAAGCATTTGATATCATCTGAGTTGGTGTCACAGGGTGGTTATTAACTGGCATAAACATGCATTTTCAGTCCCACTGAGTCACACAGAAAAGCTGGCTCTCAAATAATGAGGCTGATGGAGCCTGACATCCAGTTCTACTTTTCTTTACTCCAACTTGGAACTGTTGCACAATTACGATACAGAACGTCAGGATCCGATAAACAGAACTGAAAAAGGGAAAGAAAACAATTTTTTCCCCTACAAGTCAGGTTCAGTGCTTTTGCCTATTAAAGTAACCAAATATGTTTCTCTCTGAAATCAAAGCCAAAAGGCAGCATGCCAGACACAGTTAACAGATAAATCAATGTTCCTGAAGGGCGGGCTTTTTTGTTTGGGGGGGTTTCTGCCTGACAACAATCTTGTGGTGAGCAAACAGAACACCCACCACACATCTTGTCAATCTACTCACATGAAACAGGGAAGGAAATACAAATACTTTTGAAGATCTAGGCACTGTTTGGAAAAACTTCATGTTCTAACCTTCCTGTCAAAGGTCATGGTTCTCATAACCATGAAGTCTGCAGCTATTGTAAAGCCCACCTCATATAACGTGTAATTGCAGCTAATTTATCACTAAGGTCATTGTATACTAGCTGGGAGTTTATAAACAAGAATGAATCACAGGTTTCATTTTTGTGTCCCTTTCAAACTGGAAGACCTAACAGTTTCCTGCTCCAACATACAAAATAGTATTGCTTCTATAAACCTACTCAGGTCTCCTTGCCAGCAGTTTCCATTTAATTAAACTGACAGCAAAACAGGGCCTTTGCTAATGTGATCCAGACCAGTTTGCCTTCAATGTAAATTCTCAGGCATGAAATTACATCTGAAACAGACACAATAATCCCTCTATATCTTAGTCATGAGTTTAATCTATACTAAAATAACATTTTCTTTGTCCATACTCAAGTCTCTTTTAGAATTCAGTGATCTTTTCTTCTTTTCACAGTTGAAGTTCAGGGAATTATTCAACTTCCATTCACCTTACAGTCAATTCCGAATTTTCGTCTCGTCTATAATTTACACATTCATTGTTGGTTTCTAGGTCATGGGTAGCAAAATGATCTCACATGTGAGAAACCAGACTCGGACCTACTTCAAACTTTCACTTTCTGGAAATGAAATAGACTGGTAGCACTATAAAAGTAGTTCACAGCCACTTAAAGCAGTCTTGAGTTGCCTTAAGCTAACAGCCCGCCCTTTCATACAGATCCTTGGTCAACTGGCTGTAAAGCAGAAAACTGATGAGATTTATAGGTACCTTCGATAAAATGAAGGCGGGATTGTTTGTTTGTTTAATGACCTGTAACATTTCACTCTCATCTAATCATTCTCATCAGTACTCAACTGATGCACTAATTCCTGCAATACTTAGGAAGAACAGAATATGCAAAAGAATAGTTACTGCACAGTAACCACAGTGTTCATGATGAGCAACTCAATAAACTGCAGGGTGCATTTATACCAGATGCAAGTGAGATGGGAATTTCTGAGAGATGCCAAGCATTTTGTTCCTGGCCCATGGGCTGCCTCCTCCTGCACCAGCATGAGGACAAGCCTGGGGATGCTACACCTCCCTTGCAATTCAAGACTGCAATATCAGAGGGTTTGAAAACAGGAAGGGATGGTATCCAGAAAGTAAAATCCGGAAAAGTCACAATTAGTAGGGAAAGGGTAAATAATCATCTTTCTTACTAAAGCCAGAGTGTGCCACAGCAAGGTCTTCAGTGTGACTATCTCTGGCAGTTGAACAGTGACTGAAATAATGCTCTCCCAAACTCCTGACCTCGCAGTCAAGTCTAGCAACAGTACTGGAGAAGCTGCTCTTCTTGCTGCTCTGTGGATTCCTGACACTGGAAGAGCATATCACCTGAGCTCTGCTGCACTGGGTGTCCAAGCCCAACAGGAACTACACAGCACTCAGCCAGCAACACAGAAGGATAAACCAGGACATTAATTCTGAGACACTATGGCAGGAAGGCCTGAACTTCAGAGTGCCTAGCAGTGACTGTCACCTTAACATTTTGATCCTGGAAAGGAAAAATCAAGTCTAATATGTGCAACTGCACTTCTGATTTCAGCTATGTAGGTAAAACAAGTGAAAAGAAAAGCTTGAAGCCATTCTGAAGACAGGCTCTGGCTGAAGTTTTAGTACCAAATGAAACTGAGGATCCACTTTGGTATAAATCTGGTCTCCGTGCTCAGGCTATCATACACAAGAGGGTTTCCTGCCTTTGCAGCCAGCCATCACTGGCATGGACCTGAAGTCACTTCACCAGATGAAAGGGAATGCTCCTCCAAGGAGCCTTGTTTCCTATTTTGATTTGGGCAACCCGGCTAGTGAACTGACTGAGAAATGGACATGGTGGGAAATTCTTACGGAGAGCTGGGGCAAAGATCTCAAGGAGGCACACACAAAACTGTCCCAAATGCAATCCATACAGACATGCTCTGAGGAAATGGGAGCACAATGGAAACTGGAATCCCATTTTTTCTATGATTGTCATCCCATTCTGTCATGTCTTGATAACCTTTAGTGATGAAAGCAAAGGGCCCTGCCAGCCCCACTGAGCTTAGAGCACTCCTTGCACCACCTGTGACAAGGGCTTGTTTCCTGAGACCTTGTGCTGCAGCTGGAGGTGCTACAACCATAAGAAGCATAAGTGACAAAACCACTGTAATAACTAGAGAAAACTGAACCACACTGTATTTTCCAAGTTTCTACCCACCCCAACAAACATTTGCAAAACTTTTGCTACTTGCCCAACTAAAAATACCTGCTGCTCAAGAAATGTTACATGACTTTAAGTAGGAAATTTGCCACATGCCCAGCAAAGCATAAACAATGCTTTCAGTATGTTTTTGCAGCCTGGGCAACACAATTTCCAAGCACTGTTGGCACAATCTTCCTCTTCATATAAGAACTTTGATTGCACTCTTCGCCTAAAAAGTAGAAAATTAAGTGCTGTTTTAAGAAAACCAGCCATACACTAAGCAGTCTGACGTTCTTGGGGAAAAAAAAGAGAAAATTTAATTTTGCAGCAGAAGACAATGGTCAGACATTAGCATGATCAGAAATCGTTACAAGTCCTTCTGGCAACTGCTTTTCTGCTTCGCTGTTCATTAAAGCCTCTGTCTTAGAACACTCAACAAGTATTCTCAGAATAAATGTACATAAACCTTGTCTTACTGTTAGACTGACTCAATCTACAGGGTGATGAGGGAAAAAGGGTCTGACAGAGGACAGCAGCCTCTCTTCACCTCTGGTTGTTCAGAATCAGCTCTCTGTGCATCCCTAAGACACCAGAAACGGCAAAGAGGTACTGCTTTGTGCAAACACCCTACACAACGGGCCAGGGATGACGGAATGGCTTTTCATGTTAACTCACATGGATTTGCTGATATATCTGATCAGTCATAGTCTCTCAAATAGGCAGAGAAACTACCAATAGCTTCTGCTGCAAAGGGTGAAAAATGCTCCTATTCCATTTGTGCAAATACGCTGGGCTCACGTTATCAAACACATGAATTCCTGTCCACACTCTCTCCGTCTCCCCTGTGCACCCTGCCATCAAAATAGCAGGGACAAAATTGGCCTCATTTCCTGTGTATTTCATATAGACCTAAACATTCTTAAGTATGTTGTCAGGGAATATATTTTAAGGCTGCTATGCTCACATCTGATCTCCTACTCTATGCTTTTAAGATATTAAATAGGCTTTACCCAGTAAATCAAATGTTTTGTGCCTTAGAATCACATGGTGTCTGAAATCACCAAAGGCTAAATCCTCCACCATCCGCATTCACTATAAGCAAGTCAGAGGGCCCAGGTCTGAAAAACAAAGTAAAACATGAGCACCAACCCTCCCTGCAGAGAAGACTAACAAAAATCCTAGTGACAAGGTAGAGAAGCTGTCCTTACTGCTGTCTCCAGCCATCCTCACCCCTGCTCCTATCCAGCTTTGTACCACCTCCTTCCCACTCCACCATGGGAAGGATCAAAGCTGCAAGTCATGGTGGAATACAGCCTTGGCACTGACGCTCTCAGTGTCCCAGGCTAGTCTGAAACCTACAGAAATGACCTCCCAAAACCCAAGTGGGGTGATTATCCTAGAGGCTCTTTCCTGTTGAGGGCTCTAATAGCTGGGTAGGACAAACGAAACAACTTACTCTCAAAGTTTTTCACAAAGGCAGACGGGGCCTGATTTCTCTGCCTCTCACACCGCTGCACGGTGTTTCTGAATACCACGGCAGCAAGCCTAAGCCCGAGCTGCAGCATGGCAGACTTACCACAAGAAAGAGAAATGCTCTCCCTACCTGAGCTGGAAGGCTCCTCCACAGGAGGAGCAGCACAGGCAGCTGAGGGGGCTGAGCACCTCTCAAGGGACAAGACCCCTGCCCTCACTCAAACTGACCAGTCCACCGAAATACCAGGAGCCTCCCACACACCAAACTACAGCATCTAATCTTTGATGTTTTACAATAGGACAAAGACAACATATAAAACACATTCTAGAAACATTGTGGGAAATGCGCCAGCATTCTAAGGAACGTTCCCTTTGGACATGAAGCCTTTTTTAGCCAAACCACTATGATTTTGTTTTAGTGACTCATACGAATGGATTCTGGATTAATGTTTAAAAATGGGATATTTTCTCTTTTGCTCCTAGGTTCACCTCAAGACATGTGAATGAAAAAATAGCAGTAAGAATATTAGGCTGGACTTACATTCACCAACAGACACTAAATAGGGATCTACTAAATTTGTAAAGCTTAGCTGAAGTTACAAATATATAATTCTGAAAATGCAATTCCTCCTAAAGTCAGACTGGGCAAGGATCATAAAACTATAAAAAGATACTTTGTCCCTAAAGACTGTAAGAAGCTAATCATTAGCCTTCTGTTTATAGTGGTGGTTACCTTTTTATTACATTATTCTGATATTTTTCCTTTGCAGGGACCTGGATCTACTCTTATTTCTACCATACGGTAACAAAAAAAGACCCACTCTCTCTAGGCAAAGTGTTTTTAAAGACAAAGACACTTGCCAGATTAAAAACATACAGACAAATAAAGTGTACATAAATTTCTGTCTGACTACTGTTGGGCATCTGGAAAGGCACACATTTTCTTTGGAAAATTTTTCTTCCAGTTTTTCATACAAATGACAGTAAAATATGTACCCAGCAGCAAACTGAGAGAACTAAATTTAAAATGCACTTTCAGACCACTCACATTTTTTTCTTTTTAACTTCTCTTTTCCAAGGCAAGAGGGGAGGAGGGAGCTTGTACCAATGTTTTGAAGTACTGTAAGTTCTTTTGCCTTTTAACAGAAATATGTAAACAAGGTGTATGACTGTAGGGTAATGTTCTAGTCACAAAGCATTCAAGAGCCAGAGTGAAGCTATTTAAAGAATGGAGTATTCAATTCCTGAGGCCAGATGCTAGTATAAATATGAAACTATGTTCACACTGCAGATTAAATTATTTTTAGTTTCTGCATTTGAACTGCCAAAATTATTTGAGTTGGTTTATTTATTTTTTTTTTAACTGTACCACAGAACTTACAGGGCCACATTTTTATGTATCTGAACACAGGATTAAAAACACAAGCATAAAAGGACTTTTTAATCTATTTTCTCTGTGCAACAAAACTGCAAGTGTATAGTGACAAACACTGTCACAAGTAAGGGTCATTCAGGCAGTAAGAAAACTAAAAATAAAGATGGAGCTGAAGCATTTGAGATTCTTGAAATAGATTTTTATAGTAACTTATCATTTAATTTTCATCCCACAAAGCTTTTAATTTGGAAACAGTGTGAAAGCGAAGTGGAGACTGTGGTTTTACAATAATGAAAGAGGAAAACATGCATTAAGATTGCATTATACCCTGTCTACTGGGTTTGCCACAAGAGCTCACACAGATATTGCGAAGAATATCAAGTTAAAGTCACTAGTAATTAACAAAAACAAATAATCAATAATCCCATGACCTTGCCATAGCAAGAACATGCATGAATTCAAGAGAGAAAGACAATGAAATAAACTGGCACTGATCAAATCAAAGCAAGGCTCAGTGACTAACTGGGGGAGGACCAAATGACACACACTAAAGCCTACAAATCACCTACGAGGCTGCCAAGGACCCCCCTCTTGCCGACGACCACTTCGCTGTTGCTATTTTTTTGATCCTGTAATTATCTTCTCTTTGTTTCATCAGCTCGCAAGGATGGAAGGTCCAGGATATATCTCAGGGACCTGACTCATCTTCTGATACAGGGTGAGTCCACCAAGACCCAAAAAGTAAAACAGGAACCATGTGGAAGGACATTAATGAAGCCACAGGCCCTTCCCACTGTGAATACCACAAATGTTCCCCTGGCAGGCCTGGATGTGTAGCCAGGAGAGGGACGAGCAGAAAGACTGCAGCTTGGTCAGTCAGGAGACCTCGTGCAACACTAAGGAATGTGGAATTACTGCGCAGACTTGCTCTGCACCACACTGAAGGTGCATATTTTGCCAAAGACTTCCGAGAAGGATGAGGCCGGTAACACGGCCCAGCTGGCTGGGGGAGATGCTTGGAGGGGAAGGGGTCCTGCAGCACCGGGCTGTAACCCACCCAATACTGGGATGTGTGAACGGCTCTAAGTACCTGTGGACACTGTCACCACCCCGACTCAGCAAGGCAGGGGACACCAAGGCTTAATTACAAACAGGTGACGTGGGACATGCGGAAAGCTGAATATGCTCTCGAATATCAAGTCAGGTTCAGCCCCAGTTCCTAATTAACTGCTCTTATCAGGCACGGATCTGGTATCACAACGATGAAGCCTCCTTTTGGAGGACAGGCTGATGATCCCAGCCTTCCCTGGGTATTTACAACAGGCTTTTAAAATGCATTAGCCTGCACTTTAAAGAAACCTGGGACCAGAACACCTGGGCTTTGGTTGTTTTGTTTCTCAGTAATAAAAAATAGAAAAAATGATGCGGCTGTGGATAAAATGTTCAGGAACACAACAGCTACCCTGTCATCCTGTACCTCTATTCCCTTCACTAGCCTCATTCACAGGAGTGGAACAGGACACGGGGGAACTTGGAGGAGGATGAGAGGGAACATTTCCCACCTTTTTCTTAAATTAGATATTCGCTATAGGATCCTTGAATTGTGTGGGGATCTGTTCCACTCATGACACACATGCATAACTCCCCTTGGCACAAACGGGAATGATGAACGTGTTGTGAGAGGAGAATTGCCCCCTAAAACTGCAGGAGTGTGAACAAGGTTGTAAATATATCTCAAGGTTCTGGTAACATTAGAAACCAGCCTAGCGAATTTCTCATGGTTTATTATGATATCACCAAATCCCCTCTATGTATTTATAGCCTTGTAATTCACAATTATTCTGGGTCCATAAATGTTTTTGGCATCTGAATGTAGAACTGATACTATTATTTCACATATTATGGTACTGTCCGTGAATGCTAAATTTATTCCAGCACAGACTCCTGGAGTTCATTCATCAGATGTTTTATGCTACTGTTCTTTTAATGATTCATTTATCCCTAGTAATATTTGTATTCTGAAGTGTGGCGTCTCCAGCCGACAGCACAATGCTCTGCTGAATTATCTTTTTCTTTCACAGCATAACAAAGTAGAGCACAGTCAAATTGAAGATGGCCTTTAGTACACTGTCAGAACAATACTGCTTACCAAGCATATCCAGACACATTTCTCAAACCACATGTAATGCTCCGGCTGCCAACATGCTCATAAAGTCATTAACCGGCATCTTAAAATGAGGGTGTGATACATATATTTAAATGTTTAGGAAAATCAAATGTGGCCTCTCCTAGAAGCTTATTTTGAATTTCAGCTTCTACATATATCAATTATGCAGCAGTGCACAGATGTAAAAATTCACCTTGATTTTTCACAAGCTGCTAAAACAGACTCCTGCTAAAATCATACACATTATCTATCACTAACAAAAGCTTCTTTATGCCATTAACTATTTGCCCTTCACAATGTAACAGAGCAAGACAGACCCAAGCTGAAGGTTTACACTGTTGAGGATTCATCTTTACAAGCAATTATTATTAGCAGTAAAATTAAGGAGGAACTTATTTTACATGGTGCAGATTTTACTAAGTGAAGTAAATAAAGGTTTTGCCACAAGATTCTCCAATACAAAACCTACCCAGTAAGTTACAATTCATCCTGTTACAGTTTTTAAATATATGCTTTATCACCCACTCCCACAAACCGCACTCCAATTTATACACACACTAGGTTTAACCCTTCCCTTCCCAAGCATCCTCATCTGTCAAGGCTCTCATCACACAAGGATCACCAAGCCAGCAAAGACAAGCATGACCCAAATTAACCAAAAGGGATTAAACAGTCAGAATATTGATACAGAGAGTCTTAAAACTCAGTTAACAAAGGCAAAGCTACCAGAACCACAGTCTTCTCCTATGTACCTACAGAGCCCTTCTTGGTGCTCACAAAGGTGAAACACAGTGCTGGAGGAGATCCCTGGGCCGACCCTGCTGGAAGGCACATTTGCTACTGCCCACTCAGCTGCTGTAGCCAAGCCCGCTCCCACAATCTTGTCCAACACCTTCCTTTTCTTTCCAGTGTTCCCAGCTCCCACTTTCCCTTGCTTGCCCAAGTAAAGGTCTGCCTTGGCAAGCTGAGGGCCCTGCTGCTGCTGGGATCTCCATAAATGCTGACATGGCCATTCACTGACAGCTTTTGCTCCTGTGTGCCTCTGTCCTACCTAACTATTTTGCAGAAAGGATTAAAAAGCAACTCTCCACCTTCAATTTCATATGCACAAAGGATGCTCTCTCTGACAACCTCCCATGACACAAGACAGGCCATCTATAAGATGATGAATATTGTATCTTGGAGAAAAGTACTGGCCTTTCTGCAACAACACATTTAGAACCAGACTAGGACACTTAGGAAAACAGGTAATGAGAGGCCAGACATGTCATACTGTGCCTACAAACAAAGGGCCAGTTGCCTTTCTGGGCATGGGAGTAACAAAGAGCAACTCAAGAAGACTTGGAAGGGAGGGGGTGAATAAATTGGGTCTGGCTTTTCTCCTTCCCCCTGCAAGGGAAATGACACCCAGATCCGGCCACAGTATCAACAGCACCCACGGAAGAGCCTGAGCATCTCAGCACGGCCGCACAGGTCGCAAGCCAGTGTGATTCATGGGCTGGTACAAAGACAGCTCCAACTTGATTAACGGAGCGCTCGGAGTCAAAGATGACTGCAGGACTCCGAGTCCTGGGCTCCAGCAGCTCAGAATTACAGCACAGGAAAGCAGCCAGGCAGGAAAAAGAGGATGTCCTTGAGGCCCACCCAACTATACCACAACATTACATAGGTGCTCAGTTTATAGATCTCGGTACTCAGCCAATTTTTGGCTTGCTGTATGGGAAGGATACAATGCAGGAGAAAGGCATCTGAGATCTATGAGGAATCAACACATCTAACCAGCAACCATGGCATACAGAAGGCCCACCGATCACCTCCCTCCAATGGTGCTGGGCAAGGGAAGCACAGCAACACAAAACAGATGTCCCAAACTGCATCCCCCTGGCACCCAGAAACAGCATGGGCAGGGATGAAAGATAGAGGGAAAGCTGGGGAGGAAAACAGCACCCTCTAAACCAATAATTTAAAAAAAAAAAAAGGAAGAAGGAAAAAAAAAAATCAACCAGACACTGAGATAAAGTCAGATTCAGAGCACAGCAGCACTGCACCAGGACACACACGTTTCCAGTTACTGGAACAAAAACCCATGGTCAGTAAGAATTAAATGCAAGATCCAACAGTGACTAGAAGGGAAAAAATCCTGGAGAGCAGACACATGTGGGTTATTACACAGCCTGGCAAGGTCAATCCCGGTGCTAAAAACAGACAAAAATAAAAAAAGCCGTCAAACACTTTTAAAGGGACACTGTCCCACATTGGCTGCTTTGACACTGTCTGTGAATGGTCCTTAGTTTTTATCTACTTATTTTGTAATTATGTAGGCTATCCTGTTCCAGCCAGAGGCTGCAACAAAACTCTTATTGATGGTGCAAACTGCTGCAACTTTGACTTTAAGAGAACGTGGGGCAGCTCTCTAGCCTCACAGGCAGTAAAATTTAACTCTTCCTCCTCTCGTTTTGCAGCAGTGATTCCTTCTCTGATGTTTCTGAATAGACCAGTACTGCAATTGCAAATGGCTGTGCTCTACACCAACGGCCAAGTGCCCTGTCATACCTATCCATAATTGAAAATGCTTGACACAGTGACAACTGCTATCAGCATCAGCACAATTCTGATAATCATGTTAGCTTGTTCCTGCTGCAGGAACAGGGTGGGTGGTGAACAGCCACTGTGAGTTAGGGGCTACCAAGAGGGAAGTTACCTGGAATTTTGTTTACATTTCTTGGTGTACGTTCCACATTTTGAAGAACAAAATACCCACATCCTCAATTTCCAGGGGTGATGCTCTCACCCATTTTTATAAAAGCTGAAAGGTAGGTCAAAGCTTGGTAAGAAATCCAAATTTTTTGATAAGGCATGCTTGAAGTTTGAGGTGTGTGGTGTTAAAACTCCTTTCAGGAGTCACAAATAGATGAGGCTCAACACAATCGAGTGGTGAGTGCAAGGCTTCCACAGCCAGTGTTGCATATTGAAATGTTTTTGTCACCCTCATATAGAAAGGAAGAAATTAACAGCATTCAAATCATCCCAGCTCTGCTCAGGCAAACAGGTGGCCTCAAGAAGGACAGACAACCTCGGAAGTACCCCACCAACCTCCTTCCAGGGAGGAGGAGGAAGGTGCAGAGGACAGTAGTAGTGCCTAAAGAGAGAGGGGCAAGAGAGGAGGGAGAGCCTCAAAATGCTGCTGGAGATAGGGCCATCTCCAGGACTGAATCACTGGAAGCACACTGGATTTAACAACAGCATCACCTTTCGGCACTTAAAAGGCAGCCAGCAATTGAAGCCAACAGCCAACACGTATTTGTTAAACCAACTGGTTGACCAATAATAAATTAAGTATTTATCTCTGTCTGTCTGCCTGCTTAGCACCTCAGGTTATCTCTGATCCCAAACATGTTAACACCAAAGGTAAGCAGCAATTAAACCAAAAGAAGGTGTTGAACCAAGTGAAGCCTTTCTGCTCCACAGCCTCCCTGAACAGTCTTCCCAACAGAACTTCGTGCTCCACAGCCTGCTGGTGCTCTTGTCCCGCTGCAGTAGTGCTGGCATGTGCTACAAGCTGCACAAACACAGAAGAAAAAGCCAGGCCACAGTCTCTTTTTTCCCAAGGGAGCCGTCCTTCTCCATTCAGGCTCCATGGAGCACAACAGACAAGTCATGTAATAGCCTCATCTATGGCAAAAGAACTGTATCAATTGGGTTGGTTAAAATGAGTTAGAGAGGTCACTCTGACCCACAAGACAAAAAACAACATACGGTGCACAAGGGCAGAGAGGAGAAAATGGGATAATGGGACACTTACAGGAGCTTTATCAAGATCAGAATGGCATTCAGCTAGGGCCATGGGGACAGGAAGGCACAAGAAGAGGCAAAGAGTGCAGACAAACAGAAGAATGGGAGGGGAAGAGAGGCATGACTTAGGCACAAAGTATCCAAAGTGGCTGTACTCTAAATAGCTAACAATTAGTTGGTCAGAAAATTATTGCATCAAGTTTAGCCAGGCGAGCCTGAACCAAGCAGCACGCGACACACAATGAAAAAGGAGAGTCAGCATCAGATCAGAAGTCACCACGAGTGTCTGAACACGCTACAGCTGCAGATTATCAGGTCCGATAATGTCACAGTTTGACTACATTATGACTTGATAACCTTCATCTGGAGAGCTCACGCCTGCTGCAAGGCCACTGGCAAGTGAAACTGAAGGGCCGTGCAACAGCCCACTGTGGGTAACTGTGGGGTTGGCACCTTCTGACAAGACAGCTCATCCCTGCTCTGCCTGCCCTTCCAAACTCACTGCAATCTGCTGTGGATCAGCCAATTTGTGTGGCAACACAAGATCCAGCATGCAGCTGCAATCTTCCAAGTGAAGATATACAAATTATGAGACTGGTAACGTCAAGAAAACGAGAAGGTGACCCAGTCCTGCAGCACCCAGCCCTGCCCAGCAAGCTCCACTGCAGAGTTCAAAGGAGCTACTTCAAGAGAAGTAGGAAACAACTGCTGGAAAACCACCTACTGACTAGCAAATAATGACTGCTAGAATATATACCTCAATTAGGAGCAGTAGTTGATTTCCCTGGGTTTCACAGGGAACAAAAAACCAAATTCTGCACCCTCAAATGCACGACTGTGGGGGCTGAAAGACAGGACAGGACTGACTGCTAAATTTTCTTTGGGTTTCCCCCCGCTGGACCTGAACAAACAAGAAGTAAGTGCAGCAAAGCCCCTTCAGTTTACCAGAACTTGCTCATCCCATTACTAACACTGCCAGCGCAGGAACCTCACCCGCCCATTTTGGCATGATACTCACGGAGGATGGATAAAAAGAGTGGCAGTGCCAGCTTGGGGACTAAACCCAGACCTCTGTCATGACAGAGCCAGAGGGTTGCAGATTGCCTGGCTGTGGCAGCAGCTCCCACCTCCCCGGCCCAGCATAGGCACAGGGGCCATTTGTTCCTTGGCTAAACCCAGGCAGCACCACAGCACAGCCTAACCCAAACCAGCAGAGCTGGTGAGCACTAAATTCAGTCATTTTTCCCTCAGTCTCTTCTCTCAATTTCAGCTCTGACTCCTCTATCTTTTATTTCTTTTTCTAAAGACACATTTAGAGATGAAACCATTCATAACTGCCTATCCACAGACAGTTTGTGGCAGCATAATTGACAATGAGTCTGCTGCAAAAATGAAAATGCTGTTTTAATAACCTTGGCCTAAAATACATTCTGTTGTATGCCTCAAAGGGTTTCAATAAAAAGTCAACCTGTAGAGACATATTTTCTTGGCTTAAACAACAATCCAAAGCATATAAATGTAGTCCAACTATAATGACATATTTATAGGCCAATAAAGCTTACACTGCAGCTTTCATACTTCACTTAAAGGAAGTCTGTAAGAAGCAATGTTATATAAAATAATTTGAATTTTTTTCGAACTATAGCCCAAGGAATACAAATATGCAACTTTGTCATATTTAACCGATAGAGTTTACATTGCTTAGTTGCTAAACATTTTGTAAAATGAAATAATGCCTCATTTGGTGACTTCCCACTGGTTTACCAAATATGGGTATACAAGTCCATTTATTACAAAGAAAAATCCCCTAAATAATTCTAAAGACAAAAATAAATAACTAGCGGCCTCAGTAGTGAATGATTTTATCAGACCAATTCTTCTGGAAAAACAGGTTCTCATGTTCATTATGAATAATACATTCCTGAGCAACTCTATTTTTATATGCTGCATTGTTGTTATTCTTTATTTTTCCTCAACATTTGAAAGAAATATTCAGAAAGCTATAAATAGTCTTAAGACATAAACTGCTAGCATTCAATATTGACATATTTGTAGAAAGGGACAGAATGTATAACATAAATATCTCAACAGGCAGAAAGAAATAATTCTTAAAAATCATTTTTCAGGCTGAAATCTTGAAGCTCACACAAAAAAATGCTATTGCAAGATCTTTTATTTAATACAGTCCTAAGGAAAAGTTCTGCATAATTCACTAGTCATAAAAACAACAGCGTTTTACAGAAAAAAAACTCCAACAGGCAGAAAAGAAAGACAAAGAGAAAAGAAAGAGGAAAAAAAAGAAGGAAAAAAAGAGAAAAGAGGGGGAAGAGAACAAAAGAGAAGAAAGAGAGAACAAAAAAGGAGACAGAACTACCTTGTTTGAATTAGGGTCAACTCCCAGTTACACGTTCATGGTTTCTACAGGTCGTGGATTAACCAGGTGTTGCCTTAGTTTTGGCTAAGCAAGTACCACTGAACACATGCCACACAGTGCACACTGCTCACACGAGGCCTCACTTTGCCTGGTTGTTGTTTGAAGCTGCCCTGCTCCCAGGAGCAACGTGTTTAATTAAGTATGTTTGCACAGTGACACTTCTCTGGTTCTGTATCAGCCATGCTTTCATTTCATCCAGGTTATTTCACTCCTCACCATTCCTGGATACTGTGTGAAAACTGATTTTGTTTCTTCTGTAAAGCTTTTTTGAGCTCTTTGGTAGGGATATAATCTCCTATTACCTTCTAGAGCCTGATTCAAAAACATCTAGTAGGAAAAGCTGCACAATCTACTCACTTTTATGGGATTTTTCTGTAATGGAAACATGCCGTTTCATAGGAAAAAAGGGGTCCAGGAGATCACATTGTTTATCCAGGCCTTTTCAACACCTGGTTCAGCAACTTCCTCATCTACAGCCAGGGTTAAACACAAGCATCACTAGAGGGACCTTTGCGTGACAGTGCACTGTGCTCCTTTTACAGTATACAACCCTATTTCAAGAGGAAAAACTACCCCATCCCATTGTGCTGGAGACTTGCTGCAGAAGTTATTGCTAATAAATCTTTTGATGACTGCAGCTGAGCGCTGCTCTGCTGGCGAGACACTGAGTATTGGAAAAGGTCTGTGGGCACACGTCCTAACAGGCAGTAAAGCTGCCGTTTGCCAGTAGAGAAGAGACAACACCAGCCGCTCAAATGCCTCGGACACCACACGTCATGCTCCTGCCCTTGCCTCCAGCTAGCGACATGACAACTCCCAGAGCAATGTCAACCCTGACCAACCACTCAGAATGAGAGAAGTACATCATCTTCGTCTTGTGGGTGCTAAACGCCATAGTTGAGACAAACACCAGAGCTCACGGGTAGCCTACAGGACACCAACTAGGGCTGCTTCACAAGCTTTGAAGATCATCACTCTTCTGAGTTTTTGTCAGATCCGGGAAGCAAAAGAGGATTAAATTCTTGGCTCTTTCAAATGGTAAAAAAATCATCTCAGTACTAGATTTAGGAAATTTCTTTGATTCCCTTAATAGGCTGCACCAATTGTCTATATCAACGTATCTAGTCAGCGATAGGTTCTTGTGAACCTTTGGTTTCACTGCTGTCAACCAGTCATTATGAAGATAAAGGCAGTCAAAATCAAACATTAGCCAAAATTCCCTTTTCTACTGAAAAAAACCCCAACCCAGCAATAAAGCCAGAGCCACCAATTGAAAATGAGCAACATCAGAATGTAGGGTTATCAAAATTATACCATATAGTTTGCATTCCATGAGCGTTTTCAGTATAACCCCTACTTTGAAAGGCTTAACATGCAACTATAAGCTTTAGGCTTAAAGATAATTTTCTTTGGCTCCTAGGGTAGATAATAGCAATTTCGTAACTTACCACAAGGATTTTTTTGTTTGTTGAAAACAAAAACAAGAAAACATTAGCACACAAAAGTTCTGTCTGAAAAACATTAAGATTCTTCTGACACAACAAACTAATGCAAATAAATGTAGTGCGTAAAGAAGATACCAAGGCAATAGCAAAGAAAATTACTGCATGTAATTATGAACTAGAAGAAACCACAGAGAAAAGCAAAGGAAGAGAGAAAGAATTGCATGGATTATTTTTTCCCTGGACATGCGATGAAAAATAAGATCAACTTCCAACTGTACTTTAATCTTCCAACCTACATATCTAATGGTAAAACATGAGATTGACAAAATCACTTCACCATTTAATAAGATCAGGAAAATGAGATGCAGAAGATAAATTTTCCAAGACAGATCTTCAGCATCATGTAACTTGGCTTCGATGCCAACCTAGTCATGACACTATAAAACTGAACTTGGCCCTGCACTCCTGTTCGTGTAGATACAAAAGCACGTCCTCAAATGCATCAGGCTTAGCTTTTAATTTCTGACCTTTTCACACATTATGGCCTAAACCTGGTACTCTTCAAACATGGAACATTTATTAAAAACTTGGCAGAAGAGAGAAATGTCCCTGGTATGCACTTCAAAGTGCCATCTCTGACAGCTGTTACACATCCAAGGTCCTAATACCACAAATAGGCACCTTTACCAACAGGAGACCCATCTCCCTTGGACCTGGGAACCCACCACAGGTTTTAGAGGTGTGAGTGCCTGTGCACCAAAGCAGTCCCACAGCTGCAAGCCTGTCTGCAACCATCCACAGCAGCAGAGCTACCAACTCCCTTTCTGAAAACAAACAGGGAAAGAAAGCACAGGTCTGTGTGTGGAAACAACAGTGGGGTGCTCGCAGAGCCCTACAGCAACACAAAGCTCACAAGGAAACACTATGGAAGGGACACATCCCTACTGAACGAGACACAGAGCCAACCGTACAGAGTCAGGGCAAGCACCAGGAGCATCTCTTGAGCTTCTGGAAGATGGCACATGAGACGTGAAAGGCCTTTGCTCATCCCTGCCTGTCATAGGAAGCCTCAGGAAGATGTCAGCCTCCCCTCCCCACAGTGCACAGCTCTGACCTGATCCCCCAACCTGCAGAGCCCCAGGCAGAGCCTGTGACAATTATCCGTATGTGCATCTTCAGGGCTTGAGCAGTGCTCGGGCCATGTAGCCAGGTATCGAAGTGCTACCCCACACCAGCCTGCCAGGAGCTTGAGATGAGCTCACTACCACCACCCATCCCGCACAGGCATCTCATAGCCACACCTCTGCCCCAGGCTCAGACATACCTTGGGAATCTGCAATGGCAAGGCAGGATTAGGCTCATCTGTTTTCAAAAGACACTCACCCACAGGCCCCTTCCCACAAGAGAAAGTAAAGGATACTCACCAAGGTCAGCCTTTTCCTTCAGGATATCTTTGAAGTTCAAGCCACTGTTAAGTGTGGATTGTCTGTATCTTGTCAAGGCCTCTTTCTGCCCATTCTTCCCCACATCCATGGGCTGGACCGGCTCAGCCCGGAAACCACACTTCCATTTGGAGAAATCGGACTGTGCCCATTTTGCCAAGTCCTCAAGCTTCACAGTAACTTTTTCTGAAACAGCAATAACTTCATCCTGCAAGCAGTGATGAGATGAGAATACAACATGTCACTCTGGGCTCCCTGATGACTGAGAAAACAGTAATATCATCCTGCACTGACTCCTGGAAAAGCCTATCTTGCTGCAGGCTGAGTAATTTTTCTGTATCACAGAATAGCTAGCGCTTAATTTATTCCTCTTGCCACCTAAGTGGAAATATTAGTTGTTTACTTGAAGCAAATATACTCGATCTAAAGACAATTTCTAGGACCAGGACAATAATCCTAAAAGGCATTTGAAATGCAGGTTGCCAAATCACATTCTGTATAACACAAAGCCTTGAGGGAAAGTTTGTTTTTTAGGTGCAATTAGCTGCAAATGTAAAAATTCATGGCTGGATGACTAATGGTTATAGCTAGTCCTGAAATAAATGGACTAAGTAAATCTCAGATTCTTGGAACTCTGACTCACCAGAAAATTCCTATGTTTATGGTACATTTTCCCTTGGCTTAAATACAAATATTGAATTTAACTTTTGTCCTTAAAATTAAATAAAACTGTGATGTAATCCCAAAAGAAATACTACATAAATGTTATGTGCTTCCCACCAAAAGAAACTTGCACATTCTCATGTTTCTTAAAACCTTTTTCAAGATCAGAACTGTAATTTTTTTCCCCTTCTAAAACACACATTCTAAGAAAAGCACTTAAACTTAGCTTAGCCTCCAGAACATATACTCAAATTAAACAGTCCTAATTGCTGGATTTTAACCTTCCAGGAAACAATCAACTCCTCTCAGTCATGATGAATAAGCAGAATGTTTTACAGCTGACTCCAGTGAGCAAGGGATCAAGAAAGCCTCAAAAAATAAACAAACAAACATACATATCCAGCAAGATACACTCCAGATTTTTTGGTTAAAAAGCAGAAATAATTTAAGTTGTAACCAGAGCTGGCTGTACACCACACCTTGCTCACCACACATTTCTAACACTAAATAAGGTTACGGGTTCTTGAAATAAATAAACCAGAATCCAATTTTTCTCTCAAATAAACACAAGTATTTACAAAGGGGAGAGAAATTCTTTGAGTTATTAAACAAAGGGAAAAGCACGATTGATTCTCTCTGTGTGTTTTTTTTTGTCCACTGAACACATTCCTCAGGAAATAAAATACTGCTCAATGGAAAAAAAAAAAGCTTTATTGTGACAAGTTGCACACAATACAAAACCTGAAGTAATTCTAGTAAAAAACCAGATCTGATATTCCACTCTTCCTTATATAATACAAAACTGTTTTATAAGCAGGAACCCTCATTACATTTAGTCCAATAACAAATATTTGGTCAGAAGAGAGCAGCATGCTTATATGCTAAGCAAGCTTGTAATAAAATCTTTTCCTTTATCGCTGCACAGCGTAAGAGCCTCCACCAAACAACAAACAATAACAGTGATGCTTTAAATCTCTGTTTATGACAAACGTCAATACTTTGTAAACAAGCACTGGGTACTACAATTTCAATGGATGGTTTCACCCAATTTCATTACACCATCCACTTGAAATAAAAAAGCTGTAGTTGCTATGCATTTTATAGCTATTACATGGTGATTATTAAATGTCAGGATGGAAAAAAATAATACATATATATAAATATCAGCCTGCCTGCAGACAGTCTCAGCAATTTCTGGATGAAGTTCTCTTTTAGGATGTTGAATACCATCACCAGCTACTACACAATTTCTAATATTCCATACCAGAAAAATATATTAAGCAGCAGTTAAAAAAAACCCCAAACAACAAAAACCTTACTTGGAGATCAGACATGCTTCTGGTTAAAATATTATTTTCCAAATAGCTCTCATGATCAAATGATTATGATTTCAATTACTAGTTTCTTCATATCCTTTCCAAGAACTGGTATGACTAATTTTGGCTGGCATACAAAGTAAGCTGAGCAGACAATTTATTAACCAAAAGAAAAGTACAATCACTATTACATCATCAATGAATAAACTTGTTTTTGAGAATACAACCTTCACACACACGCACATGATGTGTACATAGGAGGGAAAAAAAAGGAATTAAAAAAAAAACACCAGAAAAAAAGCCCTACTGTACCAAGGGTGAAGCGATACCGGCACGCTCTGCCCAGCCTGCCATGGAGGGGGAACTGCAGAGGCAGGAACACGGGGACCTTTTGGGGAGCTGGGGAAAGCACACCTCGGCCGTGAGTTTTCTGTGCAGCAGCACATTCCAGCCATGGGAACATGGGGTGTTCAGCATCCCCACACTGATGTGAGGGGCCAGGGAAAGACACTGCGAAAAGACCACCCTGTGCCTGCCCCAGCCCTCTGCAAAATGGCACCAAGACTCCAAATACAGCCACAGAGTGCAAAGGGGTGCCCAGGATGGCACCAGGGAGCAGCCCAGCACAAATATGAAATACAGAAGGAGTCCAGGCTGTCCCGGCGCTGTGACAAGGGCTCTGGGCCTACCACCTCCCCCACCCCCCAGCTGATGGCCCCTCATCAGGGCCACCCGGTCACCTCTACAGCAGCTTTGCCCCGTAGGACATCTGGTCACCCCTGCAGCAGCCACGTCCCTATGGGTGCCAGGCTGGCCCCCAAATCCCTGTCCTCCCCTTGTATTGCCAGGGATCACCACAGCAGCACCAGGGAAATGCGGCCTCGTTCGCTTTCAGGCGGGAAATGGAAAAATTACCTGAACCGTTTCAGGGCCTGCCTCGGGTGGCTCTGCCCATCACAGAGCAGGACTGGACAGACGTGCTCCCTCCCTCACCACTCATTTTTGACCCCATTCACACCGATTGTCCACATCCTCCCCAACTTCTCAAATACTCCTCAAATACTGCAGATCAGACTGCGTCCTCCTCTGAGCACCACTGCCAATGCACATCTCACAGTGTGGGACTGCATCTCCAGGGACGTTTCCAGCCAGGTTCCTCATCACACAAACACTGTCACCCAGCAAGGCATGGCAGGTGTCTCCAGTCTCTGCTTTCTGAGGAGCCCGAGCCACAGGCAGCTCCAGAGGGGCTGTCTTCCCCACATCTTGGCAGTCTGCTGACACAAGAGGTCACCTGCCCCTCTGCCATGCCACCCAAACAGAGGTCACCCAACTATCTCACCAGCTCTGCAATTTCAATGTGCTTGCCAAGCTTTCACACATTCTTAAGTAACCATTCCAATCGCTCAACCCTAAACTACTGTGGGGTTTGGCTTTGTTTTTTTTTTTGAGCAGCAGGTGACAAAGGTCCTTCTCTTTTTGGTTAAGGCCTGTGTCACAACAAAAGCTGCTCTGGGACCTGTAGGGCTCTGCCAGCCAGAAGAGCCCCTGCACCTGTTTGGTATCAACCACTATCTACTGCCACAGCCCTTCCAGAGAAACCCCTTCAACGAGATGACAAAGGAATACAGATGTTGAAACAATAAAAACCAGGTACACGGTGACACATGACTAAGAAACCTTTAGAAGATTAAAGAAATCTGCTGTATAACCTTCATGTCATTCATAATTATATCTCTCTGTAAACATGAAAAACCACCCACGTTGCAAACAGTGCATATATATCTCTATCTATACAAAAATCAACCCATCATGTATTAGCTATGCTCTGACGTGATATGTTTATGAGGTCTCCACTGCACGGTTAAGTCTTTAATTACCGTTTTTGACTGCTACAGCAAGAAGAGAAAACAAGCACAGATTTCAGCTCTGTTCAGGAATGAGATTTATCTCAGGCAGACACTGACCAACCAATGGTCAGTGGTCTAATGGACCAATGGTCCCAACCACAATGTTGTCTAAATTCCAAAATAAGCACTGACTATAGAAAGAGGCACTTTTTTCCCTGCTTCTATAAAAACGGTTATCTAGTCAGCCTATAATTTTAGCATGTCTTGCAAGACTTCTAAGCAAAGTACAATTCTTTCACCTATCAAGTAGAAAATGGGGAGACGGCTTAAGAAAGATGGTGACACAAACCCTGCTCATCCCTCTCTTGTTTTTTTAAGTGCATACTGGATTTGCATTTCTAGAGAAGTCATCCAGGGAGAAAGGGACAGCATCTTCTCGAGAGCCGTTATGCTTAAATATTATGTCACTGTTGTCTAAGCAACCATCACAGCCTCGTGAAAGCACAGAATGCTATATTGCCTGACTCAGCAGATGGCTGAAATACTTACATTCAGGGAAAGAGGTCAGGTAGTTGTAATAGTTTAAAGCAGATAATTATTTTTTAGAAGAAATATCAACTTTTACATGGCAGGGAGTCACAGGGCAGCACAGGGAGGTCGTACATCTTGATTGCACACCCGCATACGGTACGTCACAACTCCTTACTCATTGCCAATAACTAGGAAAGATTTATATTTTAGAGACACTGAGGCAGCCTTAAAAGAATTACAGCAACTGAGATATCTCAAAATTTTGACGTGCTGAGACTGTTTTCACTCCAGTGCTTCCAGAGGTCATTTAAGGAATTCTGGAGGGCAGGAGCGAATCAAACACCTGCTTGGCTGTCTCCTAACATCAAATATGTGGCCTAGAGAGAAACAGGAGACGTACTGTAAAAACTCTTGCTGATAATTACAGGAGACACTGCATGTCATTTATCTGATCAGTATGATTTGCATTAGAAAACATCTTCAAGCCTTTTCCGTGAAATCTTTAGCACAGTAGATAGCTGGGGATGCATATTTTACAACCCAGTACATTGCTGATGAAAACACATTCATCCGCGGGAGCGAAAAATACACTGTGACTCTTACAGACTGCATTCACTGGGGATAACAGAACTGTGTATTTCATTTGGGCATAAAGGCCTCTCTTATTCTGGGCTGGTTTTATGTCCCATGTGTATTTTAGGGTTTTTGCAATTTAGGTGAGAAGAACCTTCCCGTACTGTGTGTAACAAGGCAGTTTTCAACTCAGGAATCCTGCTCTCTGCTCTAGACCCCTTTGATGAGCAGGAGATCAGGTTGCAGACATGCAGAAGGGAACGAGGGGGCTTGTTGCCAATAAGCACCTTTCCTGTAGGAATGCATTTACCTGGATGTTTGAGGGAAGTACCATCAGCTTTATCTGACAGCACATCAAAACAAAAGGTCCTGATCACAGTCTTTAGTCCAGAGCTCTTCTCTGCCATACAGATTCTACCAGGGCTCTGAGACAGCAGCAGAAACCAGGTCATCTCAATTCAGCCCTAACCCACTCAACAGAAGTCACTCAGGAACTTGAACCCGGGTCTCCAGAAGCATCTCCTACAAGCAGCACTTCCACCAGGGACCATATCCAGCTCTAAAGAGGCAGAGGGCATTTGTATGGGACTGATTTGCTCCCAGAGACTTCCTCTAGAGTAGAGAGGTCCTGTTTCCCTGCTGCCAGCAGTGGGGTAGGAATATGCATAGCCGTTTTTAAGACTGCAGGATCACAAACTGGCTGAAAAACTGCGGCTGTGCTGTGGAAAAGGCCTGGCTCTCGGACGTGCCCTGTTCAGCCTCCCTACAAGGTACACGAAGGACTCTCCCACCATACACTCCCCTGCCCTTCCAGCAGAACCCCTGTAAGCATGCTGCAGACCTGGAGACGGGGGCACAGCTCTGCCAGGTGCAAACTGCTCCTCCTGTTCCATAGGTGGGACCACTGAATGACAGGGAAGCCTCACCAGAGGCTCCAGAGCTTGGCAGGGGCAGCTTTCTTTCCCCCTGACCCTGCCCAGAGTGCCTCGTTTGGTGCCATCTCCTCATGCATCCCCTAGCCCATGGCAGACAGAGGTGTCCCAAAGGATTTGTGGAGCACAGCTGACCACTGGGGTCTGGACCTGATCCCTGGAGGTGCCTACACACAGGGACCTACAGGGACCACTGCTCTCCACCTGTGAACATATGGAAAGAGCCTCGAGAAGGGAAACACACACTGATCAGGAACTTACCTGGCACACCAGAGAATTTTAAAGAGGCCAAGGCAGAACCTTTCATCTGTTAATCCTTTCCTAATTACTTTTAAAGGGCTATAATGATCTTGTTAAATTCAGGTGACAGGTATTTCCCCAGCCTAAGCACAGCTGCACAGAGCTGTCTGAAACTCACACTGATGTGTTCATTCCTTCTGCCAAGGTCCAAAACCAAGAGAAAAGACCAAGTTAAAGGACACAGCCAAAACATGTGAAGTCGTATGGTTTTTGCTTTCCCTTGTATTAGCAAGCAGCATTTTCCACGTGATCAATAATTCCAAAGTGAGATACACAAAATGACCTGGGGCAGAACAGCACCATGTCTCTGTAGGATGCTTTTTGGGGTACTGGTACATCTGGGCCAGAGGTAGGGTGGAGATGGGGTGCACAGAGGTGGCTGTGAGCAGTTAGACATGACATTTCTACTGTGAGCCTCCTCCTTTGTGACTGGGGTGTTTTTTTCTCCCTCCTCCCACTCACAACCAGAGGTTCAAATTGAATTTATATCTGTCATTGCAAATAGAAGTTCTGACCAAAGAGAAAATAGGCTTCAGTCAAAATGTTTTCCCGTCAGATAACTCACAGATCTCAAAGAGCTGTTTTAGTTTAGGCAAGTTGACAAGCAATTCATTCCTAATTTTGCCTACTACAGTTACAGTAGAAAAGCTTTCCTCATAGATTACATAATTATATTTTTCTTAACAAGGAGTACATGGCATTAGCAGGTTTATATTATGCAAGCTTATTCTTTTGTCTTTTGTTATATTGTGTTCTATTGTGCTGGTAAAACAATATGTGCTTTAATTAGCAAATATCTGTAAATAATTTACTTGCTTTTCATACAGCAGAACAATGGAGCCAATTTTCACATACATCCACTGAGCATGTCTAGGGGGTTTCTTGCCAGAACCTTCCATTGTTCAGTATCTGTATCAATGTGCCCATCATTAGCAGCTAACGTTCAACAACCCAGTAAGACATTAAAATTTTGGTCCCCGGGAGTAGCCCCAAGCCCCCCAAACCGAAGGCTACGCTTTGCAAAGAAAGGTTAAAATATCCAGAAAATGAAAACAAACTCTTTTATTATCTATAACCCTGGCACCTTCGCATAGAAACATGGATGCCTGCCAAGCATTAAGGTCATTGGATTAATGCCATAAAATGCCGATGTTCATCTGACCTTCTGACTGCATTTTAGCTACAAATAAAAAGCTCAACTTGATACGACACTATGAATCATGCCAGCGTCTAGGCTGTGCAGGGTTAACGCTGGGTGTGAACCCACACTGCACACGCACAAACACACACACGCACACAAAGAAAAAAAGCTCTTAAATCAAGAGTGGATGACTGTTCAGAGACTTAAGGCATTGTTATTTTGAATGCGAATGAAAGGGCCAGAACAAGCATTGCAAGAATATTTCAATTATGTATTTCCCAGAACTACATCTCTGAGCAACTAATGCAAATATTGCTCCCATAGCAGTAGAACTTCTTCGCGAATAAAAGCATACGAGAGCTTGAATCAGAACACGCTTTCTATATCATTCGCATATTGTTTGAATATTATTAAAAATGCAAAAATCTATGTATGCGTTACTCTCCTGAGCAATACAGTAATTATGATTAAGGGACAAGCAGCACAAAAAGAGCCAATTTATCTTACTTGCGCTTAGGAATACTATTGTGTAACTAAGCAACTAAAGACAAAATATAGTCTAATTAATTCACTCCTATGCTTATTTAAAAGACACAATTAGAACATTTTTATTTTCCAGCCTGCACAGTATCTCAACATGCTTGAGGGTGTACCATGTGAGGCCTATTATTCTCCAAAGACAAGAGTTTAATGTTTAGTGCCACTGATCAGACTGGGAACAGCAACTCTGGAAAGCAGTGGGTGTATTTTACAGTCTGAATGCACAGAGAAGGGGAGAGAAAGAGAAAAGGAAATAAAATAAAAAGTTGGGTTTTTTTGTTTTTTGGTGTTTTTTTTTTTTTTAAAAAGCAATCTGCCTTAAATGACCAGATATTCCAGATTGCTGGCTAATGGCTAGCAACATGTGGCTTCTCTGAGTAACATCACTGCCCTCTCCTTCCTTCGCCAGCATATGCTACTGGTGGCGAGAGAGATAAAAATATACAGAGTGGATATGCAATTACCAAACCCACGATATTTTATGACAAATGCCATTTCTCTAACACTGCTATTACAGTGTGCCTGATTTCCAAAGCTGAATTAATTTGAGCAAGTGTACATTGGAGATTGATGCTATTAGCATGATTTTTAAAGCACCCTTTAATAATCATAATCTGCATGTTTGAAACGTGTTGCCATTACCACTGTTGACAGATATGAGCACAAGGCACACACCGTGGAGACTAAAACGGGGCTGTTCTCATTTCAAATGAGAGCGAACAGATTCCTACGTCTGTAAAAAAAAATGAAATCTATTCCTGTGCAAAGCGAGTAGCACATTTTTCTAGGGGGGTGTCAATAAAGCACTATTGGTACAAGACACCAGGCCCAGGCCAGCCTATGTTACCTTTCTGCATTGAGGTAGGACCCCCACACGTGGAGAGCCTCTAACAAAATGAACCAGGCTTTCGAGGGATGCTGTCAGCATCTGTCCCAAAATGCAGAGAGAACGAACACGCTGCCTCCCTTAACTTTCTGGAAGAATCTCTTCTGCAATTATAAATGACACACATTTACAGAGCGACTTCTTTTTTTTCCTTTCCCCCAATTAGTCTGAAAATGCTAAATACTTCTAGGGAAATAATTACAGGAAACTAGCTCTCTCCTCTCCTCTGTATGAGCAACGCTTACTCATGTAAATTACTTGCATGAGTAAGGATTATTTGCAAGGCGAAAAGCATTGCATCAGATCCCCAGTTTGGGAGAAGAGATGAAATCAACATGAGTTCGTAGTAAACTTTGCTGCTGATGAATGAACCAAAGGCAGATCCCCACTGACAGTCCGGCCTCAATGGAAGCAGCATTCACCACGACGCAGGGCAATGCAGGGAATGTCATGCAATGCAAAATGAATTAGTGGCTTGTTTAGGCTTTTTTAGGAATTGTATGCATCACATCAAATACCATTCCGGGATTTAATGAGTACCAACTTTGAAATATATTTTTAAGCCTAGTCTAATTAATGCCAACACCTTTAAAAACATGAAAACACATGGCACTAACAAGCATTTTGCTCTACAACTGCTTCTGCAAAGGTCAGTCATTCCACAACCCCGCACCACCCCTTGGAGCAGAGAGCAGTAAATGAGCTGCAGGAGGGTTTGGCCAAGACCCTGTGGGCTGGAGGGTGAGCCCACCTTGTGCCCCCTGAATGCCACAGGAGCAGGGCGCTGCACGGGGGGACTGGGCAGGCGCTTTCTGATGGCACACAGCTTCTCACACTCGGGTGCCATCAAAGCTGGGGGGCTGCTTTCCACATGCACCTCATGAAACCATTTCAAACACTATGGGGTGCCCTTACAGCCGCTCCCTCTGGAGCTCTGCAGGCCCCCAGGCATCCTGTTCTGACCCCCGTATGAGGCACCTGCCATCATGGAGATCTTCCCAACCCATGCAGAAGGTGACGAAGGGGACTGCACCACACCAGAGTGAATGAGAAAATCAAGGCAAGGTGGCGACTTCCTCCAGCAAAGGACTCTGTTTTGGCAGTGGCCCTGCAGGGATGGGGGAGAATCACTTTTTCCCTACTGGAGGAAAAGGAGAGAAGGCTGCTCCTGCCCTCTGGCCAGTGTTGCAGTGTCTGGGCTTGATGGCGAGGTGGGAAGCAGTGTGCCCAGGCCGTCGTGTTTTAAAAGCAGCAACCAAGTTTTCAGCCAAGTAGCACAAAACTCTTCTAGTTCACCTAACAGTGGCCCTACAAGCACTGTTGCTCTTACAAAAATGTCTTCACTGCTCCTGTGCAGCAAGACCCCTGGTCTGAGCGTGATACCAGAGCTGGTCTCAGCCTCTCCATGCATGTCTCCTTGGGATGCAATGAGCATCAGGGCCAGGAGCACCCATATCTGCTGCATGTGAGCATCCCCATCCCACATTCACTATTCACTGAGACTCCCTGGGAAAGAACCTCCGGCCAGCTCCAGGCACTGAAAGGGAGATTCTCCACTGGGGTGATGGGGATGCTGAGCCTTAAGTGGAGAGAAGGGTATCACAGCAGAAGCACACCTGGGCTTGAACCTTCTCTGGGTGCAGGTAGCACACAGAAACATCCGGTTTTAGCAGCAGTCAGAGTTATATTTAAATCTGCATGATGAATTCAGCTAGCTATAAAAAGACTTATATTTACACTTATTGCTGATTAGCTCAAACATTTGGCAATCACATAAAATACGCCATCAGAAATTTCTGAGTAACAGAAGCATTACAGCCCTCCTTGCTTCTCCTCCCTCCTCACAGCCACTAGCTGAATATTGTCATAGTGTCAGTGCTGCTATTACGGAAAACAGGCAGGCAGCTGCTTCTATTAATCACGCCGCTAGCGCAGGTAGCTGCTGGAGACTGTGCCTAAATCTCCGGTGGGCTCGATCGCAAGCCTGCGATTCAGCCACTCGCTCCCCTCACCAACAATGTCAGTGACAGTGAGCACCCCGTCACCCTTTGCCTCGGACACCGCAGATTTGCAGTACATGCTTCAGCACTGGCTCACTCCATTCCCACTCCCCAAACGCAAGACAAGGTGTTTCACCCCATCAGCACTCTCACACCGCAAATAAGGTCCACCCCAATGGCTATAAGGTGCATCTGACTCGAGAGCCACATCTCCCGCAGAAGAAGCCCAGTCCAGAGTTAGGAAGCCCTGTGACCCCAGAGGCGGCCCTGCTGCCCCTTTGGGAACCGATATGGATGTCATTTACCAAAGGGACCGGAACCTCGGGGTGCTTAGGGTAAGCAGCTGCCCCTGCGCCCCAGCGAGAGCGGCTACCCCCACCCAGGCAGCACCCAGCCTTTTGTCTCTGCTGCCTGCATGTCCCTAAGCGCCGCTCTTGATTGTTCCTAACTATTAAAAATCGATCATAAAAAATCATTCCTGTGTCTATAAACAAGTTAATGGAGTAAGTGAAAACAAAGTACATTTCTTAATGGGAGTGTTATGTTGCCCTCTCTAGGCCCTGGCTCTCAGTGCCGGTTTCTGTAGGCTCCCTGCCAGAGAAGTATCACTCAGAGCTGTTGCTGTTGCTGCTGCTGCTGCTGCTACTCTGCTAATGAATGACTAACTTAGGCCAGAGGGGAAATGACATCACCGGGGTGTAAAACACAACTGCATTAGGAAACTTTTTACCTGCTTTACATTTGTCATAATTATTCTACACAATACGGCCGGTATTTGCATAATTTCAAGGCGTGCCATTATCTTAATTGAAAATTGTTTTCATATGGTTGAATAATGCAGAATGACATCAGTTAAAGCCCCAATGAAATGCACAAGCATAATCACACGGCTAATTACTAGCGGTGTTTGCATGTAAAAATAAATAAAATTGTGCGTACTATTAGGAAGGTACATGCAGCTGAGAACTCTCGTACCAGAGCAGTGTTTTACTCGTAATGGTAGGATTAATTTTCTCTGATGTTCCTACCACAGTAACATGAGCTGATCATTAAGGCGTATTAAAATGATTTGTGTCCCTTTCCCCACCCCCCTCCCTTCCAAATATCTTTCATTTTACACACACAGGAGACACACAGAGGCACGGTTTTAAATAGTCACCACGGGCAATTTCAGAGCATCCATTGCTCACTGTCATCTCCCTGATTCTTAGGAAAAAGCTCCCTTATCTCAGCGGCACGCACAGAAAATTAAAGTGAAGAGGTGGCAGCGAGCAAAGGTGGCTCTGAAACGCGTTTCGGCTGCGTGTGCGCGGGTACACGGCTACGCCGGCACCTACAGCCACGCGTGCCTCCAAAAACAGCCCCTGCGGACAGCCCCCCCCTTGGACCCACCCCCGGCATCTCCAAGTTCCCCCAAAACATCTCGTCCTCCTCCCACCCGATCTGC